>JARFYF010000069.1:16841185-16852789 GCA_030265395.1 Rhina ancylostomus
TCTCCACAGAGCTTCAGGGTGGGGAATTCCAAAGGTTCACCACCTTCCAAGTGAAGAAATAGCCGACCCCTCATTCTCAGTCGGTGCCCACTGGTTCCAGTGTCCTCAGCTGGAGGAAACATTCTCCTCGTTTCCAGCCCTGTCAAGCCGTGCAAGAATTTGCAAGTTTCAGTGAGATCAGCTCTGGAGAACACAAGCCCAAACACAAACTTTATTCAGAACCTCTGCGCCAGGAACCTTCACTGCACCCCACTCAATGGTTGGTCTATCCTTCTTGAGATACGGGAGACTTTAATAAAATAGCCATTTAATACAATACTCCACTATTCTGTGCACTGAAATGTGTGACTCATGTTATTCCCGATCCTAATCTTTCAGCTGATCTGCAACTCCTGAAGCCTCTTTGCATCCTCCCTTCTACTGACAACCCCACAATGTTGTTTCATCAGCAAACCTGTAAATATAGCACTTGGTCACCAGCCAATCCATTGAGTTGCACACCACGGAAACAAGCCCTTTGACCCAACTGGTCCACGCCGACCAAAATGCCCCATCCAGGCAAGTCCCATTTGCCAGGTTTGACCTCTAACCTTCTAAACTTTTCCAATCAATGTACCTTGTCTAAAAGAGTTACATCTTCACTTTTTCAAGTTTAATAAATTCTTTCCCACAGCAGTGTGACAAATACTGAATTCCAAGTGTTCAGTATTCCAATACAGTATTCCAAGTGTGTCGTCACCAGTGTCCTATTCAACCGCACCATGACCTCCCAACGTTTAAACTCAATGCCGTGACTTATGAAGGCCAGTGAGCCAAAATCCTTCTTTAATTCTCTTTGTTCATTGTACAGCCTCAGCAGTAAGACAGAAGAACTTAGAGTATTGATCAGCAAATGGGATGCCTGCCCAGTGCTTGGGTTAAAGACATCTCTGGGTTAAAGGGCACAAGAGTTGTCTGTGCTGACCTGTTTGCCCTCAATGGGACTATTTCCTTCTATGCCTTGCATATTTGCCTCTGTCTAAATGCCTCAAAGGCAGAGATTGTGCCTCATTTCACCTGCAACACTGGAGGACTCAACATACTCGACCACTGCTGTACCACCATCAAGAACGCTCCATCCCTCGCCAGCACTTTTGTAAATCCGACCACCTGGCTGTGCTTCTTCTGCCTGCGTACAGACAGAGACTGAAGAGCGCGGCACCGATGAAGAGGACGATGAATAGCTGGACGGCGGAGGGGGAGGAACGAATTCGGGATTGTTTCGAGTCGGTGGACTGGACCAGGTTCGAGAATTTGTAAGCGGACCTCAATGTATATGCCACGGTCGTCACCAATTTCGGTGGTCGACTGTGGATCCACAAAAACATTCCGAGTCTTCCCAAACCAGAAGCCCTGGATGAACCAGGAGATTGGTAATATGCTGAGGGCTGGATCTGTGGTGTTTGGGGCTGGTGACCCCGAGTCATATAAAGAATCCAGGTCCGAGCAGGACTTGATTCCAGAGACGAGGGGGTGAGCCGACAAGGAGAGATTGAGTTGCTTGGGGCGGTTCTCACCGGAATTCAGAAGAATGAGAGGGTATTTTGTAGAAACATATAAAATTATGTAAAGAACAGATAAGACAGAGGCAAGAAAATTGTTTCCACTGGGAGGTGAGACACTAACTGAGGGACAAAGCCTCAAGAGTTGGGGAATAGATTTCGGACAGAGATGAGAGAAAGCTGCTTTTCCCAGAGAGCAGTGAATCTGTGGAATTCTCTGCCCAGG
This sequence comes from Rhina ancylostomus, assembly GCA_030265395.1. Taxonomy (NCBI): domain Eukaryota; kingdom Metazoa; phylum Chordata; class Chondrichthyes; order Rhinopristiformes; family Rhinidae; genus Rhina; species Rhina ancylostomus. The sequence goes on from JARFYF010000069.1 coordinate 16,842,953, forward strand.
GAACAGTGGAGGTTGCCTCAGTAAATATATATAAGAGACAGTTGAATAGATGTTTGCATCGTAGGGGAATTAAGGGTTTTGGGGAAAATGCAGGAAGGTGGAGCTGAGTCCACGGCCAGAAGAGCCATCATCTTATTGAATGGCGGGGCAGGCTCGATGGGCCAGATGGCCGACTGCTGCTCCTATTTCTTATGACTTCCCGTCGGCCATTGCTAGCACAAAGAGGCAACTTCAGACCCAACTGGAATCACCGATGGACGCTCGACAGCTGTGGCAGGGCTTGTACAATATAGCTTCCTACAAGGTGAGATCGGGGAGAATACGTGGCAAAGACCCATCACTCCCGGATGAGTTCAATGCCTTTTATGCACACTTTGATAGGGAGAACTATGACACACCCACACGAACCCCCACGTCTCCGGATGACCCTGTGATCTCGGTCTCTGAGGCTGACGTCTGGGCATCCTTCAAGAGAGTGAATCGACAAAATGCATCTGGTCCAGACGGCGTAGCTGGCCGAGTACCAGAGATCTGCACTGACCGACTGGTTGGAGTGTTTACAGACACACTCAGCTTTTCATTTCCGCGGTCTGAAGTTCCCACCTGCTTCATAAAAGGACCGATTATACCGGTGCCCAAGAAGACTGTGGAGACCTACCTCAATGACTGCAGTCTGGTCGCACTTCCACAAACAGTGCTGAAATGCTTCGAGAGGTTGATGATGGCACAAATCAGTCCTGCCTCAGAGATGACCTGGATCCACATTAATTTGCCCACTGCCAGAAATGGGTCAACAGCAGATGCGATTTCTCTATCTCTTCACTCTGCTCTGGACCATCTGGACAACATGAACACACACGTCAGGCTACTGTTCATCGACTACTGCTCGGCGTTCAACACAATCGTCCCATCCAAGCTCATCATCAGGCTTCAAGACCTGGGCCTCAGTGTCTCCCTCTGGAACTGGATACTCGACTTTCTCATCGGCAGACCTTAGTCAGTGAGGATTAGCAACTACATCTCCTCCTCGCTGACCAGCAATATAGGTGCACCTCAAGGCTGCGTGCTTAGCCCCTGCTCTATTCTCTGTACACACATGACTGTGTGCTTAAGCACAGCTCCATATTCAAACTCACTGATGACACCACTGTTCTTGGATGAATCACAGGTGTGATAAGTCAGTTTACCGGAGTGAGATAAGACACCTGTCTGAGTGGTGTCACAACATCAACCTCTCACTCAGTGTCAGTAAAACTGAAGAGCTCATTGTTGACTCCGGGAAGGGGAAGGAGGCTGAACATGCACCAGTCTACATTGGGGATTGGTGGTGGAGAGAATCAGCATCTTTAAATCCCTGGGTGTGAATATATTGGATGAGCTGTCCTGGGCCCCTGCACACAGATGCAGTCACAAGGAGTGCGTGGCAGCATCTCGATTTTCTTAGGAATTTAAGGAGGATTGGCTTGTCACTGAACACTCTAACAAACTTCCACAGGTGTACTGTTGAAAGTATCCTGACTGGTTGCATCATGGTCTGAATGGCAAGTCGAATGCATAGGAACGTATGAAATTGCAGATATTGGTGGACTCAGCCCAGTACATCACAGGTACTTTCCTCCCCACCATCGGTAGTATCTACAGGAGGTGCTGCCTCAAGAAGACAACATCCATCATCATGGATCCCCACCATCCGGACCATGCCATCTTCTCACAGCTCCCATCAGGCAGGAGGTACAGAAGCCTGAAGTCCCACACCACCAGGTTCAAGAACAGTTACATCCCTTGAAACATTCTTGAACCAGCTGAAGCAAATCTCATCTTTAGAGTTGACCAACACTGTGACCACTTTTATCATCTTGCACTCAATGAACATAGGTTTTTTTTGTTCAAATTGTGTTCCTTCTTTTGAAAATTCTGTTTAATTCATGTTTTTTCTTGTGAATGCTGATTATCTGATGCGGTGTGTCTATGATATTGCTACAACCAAGTTTTTGATTGCACCTGTGCACACATGTACTTGTGTATATGACAATAAACTCGACTTTGACTGTGATCATTCCACAAACTATATCCAATGTGTCTGCTCATTTTTTTTAATGACAATAATATCTTGTTCCAGGTTGCTCTGCTTAAATGGCTGAAGAGAGCTTTCACCAATTCCATCCACCCTTTAAGACAGTCCTTACTTTCCTTGGAAGAAATGGAAGCAGGATTACACATTATTCACAATTATTCATTAGAACAATTATTGGCATCAGCTGTTTTAAATTGTTTGTTTCAACTAATGTAAGTAGCATAAAAACACAAAGATGCCTTCCTAATATGCTTCCTGATGACTGAGGTTGGGTGTAAATATAACAGACTGTAAATGCAGTGTATTGCATGCTTAAAGCTTTCAATAGCCATGCATGCAGCTCCACAGATCTTGGGATTGACCATTTGCTATTCCATCCTTGCAGTCTTCGGCATTCCTGGTAAAGTATTGGTGTTAATTATCAATCTGCAAAATGTTGTGAAATGTTGTATCACTGCTTTGTTTTCTGGGATTGTAGCTTTCTGTCAGTTGCAGCTTTTTACCCCTTTGCAGTTCTCCCAGTATCATTGATACTCTGGTTTTCTCCCAATGGCTGCACCATTTTAATTGAATGTTTTATTCCTTTTATATTTTATTTCTTCTATATTGCATTTTATCGCAATCAGCGGTAGAGTTTCTTCTATGCAACTTCCACTATTCAGTGGTTTTGATACCTATTATATCATTCTAAGGGTGAACACCCAACTATAATGGAAGCAATGTATTTTCTCATGGCACTTGTATGAACAGTTTCAAACAAAACTTGACACCAAATTTACACTAGGGGGTTTAATACAGGACGTTGACAGTCAAGACACAGCGTGAGGAGATGGATACGGCGGAACGGAGGATCCCATTAGTCAGTAACTGTAGCACGACTATTTGATCAGGACACTTTGTGTGTACGGTTCTGGTTTCTGCACTACAAGTCAGACTTGATTGCACTGAAGAGGGTGCAGACGAGATTCACCGGGATGTTGCCTGGGATCATTAGTTTCAGTGCTGTGGAGAGACTGGATAAACTGGACTGTATTCCTTGAGAGCGCGGGCTGAGGGGCTGCTGATGGAGGTGGAAACAGGACAGATGGTGGGAAACGTTTCCAGAATCAGAATCAGAACTGAGATGATATGAACTGTGTTGTGTTGCACAGAGTACAGAGCAATGACATAAATTACCATCAATTACAACCATTAATAAAAGGTGCAATTCAAATTATGACCAGGTAGTATTCATGGGTTCATGGACCGTTCTGTATCAGAATCAGATTTATCATTACTCCCTTACAAGGTGTGAAATGTGTTGTTCTGCGGCCGCAGTACAGGGAAAAAAACTTAAATTGCAAAAATAAGTAAATAGTGCAAAGAAAAGGAATAATGAAGTAGTGTTTATGCACTGTACATAGAGCTGATGGCAGAGGGGAAGAATCTGTTTCTGAATCATTGAGAGTGGGTCTTCAGGCTCCTGAACCTCCTCCCCGATGGTAGTAATGAGAAGGGGCATGTCCCAGATGGGGAGGGTCCACAGTGAAGGATGCCGCCTTCTTGAGGCACCACCTCTTGAAGATGTCCTCGACGATGGGGAGGGTTGTGACTGTGATGGAGCTCGTTGAGTCTACAACCCTCTGCAGCCGCTTGTGATCCTGCATATTGGAACCTCCATACCAGTCGGTGATGCAACCAGTCAGAATGCTCTCCCCCGTACATCTATTGAAATTTGCAACAGTCTTTAGTGGCATCACGAATCTCCTCAAGATCCAAATTAAGTGGAGCCACTGGTGTGGTTGAGGGCACACAGCCTGAGAGGATGGGGGAGTCAGGCAATCTCACAGCATTTAAGAAATATCTGGTTGGGCATTGGAATCGCCAAGATATAGAAGTCTGCAGACGATGCTGGGAATTGGGAACTGTGTCGATGGGTCCCTGCTGGTCGGCATGGATACGGTGGGCTGAAGGGACAGTTTCCATCCTGTACAACTCCAAATGATTCAGGTGTTATCTTTAAAATCAATAAACTGCCTAATCGGGATGAAATATTTGAATTGGTTTATTATTGTCGCATGTACCGACATACAGTGAAATGATTTTGTTTGCGTGCCACACAGACGCACCATTCTATACAGAAGTACATCGAGGCAGTACAAAGGAAAACAGAATGCAGAGAGTTACAGTCACAGAGAAAATGCAGTGCAGGGAGACAAATAATGTGCAAGGGCCGCAGTGAGGAGGACTGGTAGATCAGGAGTTCATATTTTAGTGCATTCGAAGTCCAAGATTCTGATAACAACGGGATGGAAGCTGTCCATGTGTCTCTCAAGCTTTTGTGTCTTCTGCCCAACGGAAGGGGGGAGCAGAGAGAATTACTGGGATGGGAGGGGTCCTTGTTTATTTTGGCTGCTTCCTCAATGCAGCAGGAGGTGCAGACGGAACCAGCTGAGGGGAGACTGGTTTGTCGGATGGACTGGGCTGTGTTCAGAACTCTCTGCAATTCCTTGCGGTCGTGAGCAGGGCAGTTGTCGTCCCGAGCTGTGATGCATCCAGAGAGAATGTTGTTCAAGGAAGCAAAGACACAAATTGTGGAGGCTCTGACGGTCAGTTTCCAATCATCCCGGACCACGGCGGGTGTCAGAAAAATGGGGAACTGCTTCCAGTGTTTAAACAAGAAGGAAGTGTTAAACCGTGTCACTGCAGAGCAATTGGTCTAAATTCAGTGATATGACGATTGTGCCTCAGCAATCCTCACGTTTTGAAAAAGCACATTTATACCAGCAACAACAGTACAAGGGCATTAACTCAGTGAAGAGTTCAGTGGAAGACAACGTTAAGCTCTGGATTCTTTCCACAGAGATAGAGTCTCTGGTCAGATCCAAATTGAAGCACGTTGCAACATCACAGAGCAGCTAATCACATGATGGAATTATTTGTGGGGTAAATGTCTGTCAACTCTGTTTCAAGTGTCACAGCAATAAGTCTCACTGAATACAGTCAAGTATAATGTTTATCTCTGAGTTCCACTGTTTTATTTCTTTGTCACACACAACACAAACTACATACCATACACACCCACACACATCACTCCCACACACACCCACACACAACAAAAATCCTCATGCCGTTATCACACCACACAAACAAACACACAGATAAAAGCACCACAAAACACGTGCACACTGATTCTCACAGAACACACTCTCACTCACACCACACACGGCTCAGATATGCTCCTGCTATTATCACATGAGACAAAACACACGCACCTATTCTCACATCACACACACACACACACACACACACACACACACACACACACACAATCACAAACACACACTCACTCCCTCTGTCTTCCTCTATTGCAGCTAACTTGGCCGTGATTGGGGTAATGTTGCGCAAACTATTTGGTCTCTCCAGATGTATCACTGTCTACCTGCTGTCGATGGCGGTGACAGATCTCCTGGTCATTATCAGGGGTGTGATATTAAACCGGATTGTACCCATCACTTTCCCGTCGAATTTCCTGACCATCGCTCCGGCCTGCAATGTGAATGTTGCTGTAGCTTACTGCGTAAGGGACTGCTCTTTCTGGGTGACGGTGATGTTCACCTTTGATCGCTTTGCAGCTATTTGCTGTCAAAAATTGAAAATGAAAAATTGCACGGAGCGAACGACGGCTGTGGTGATCGGGACGGTTACTGCCCTGAGCTGTTCCAAAAATGTATTTATCTATTTTGTATTTGAACCTCCTCATAAAACTGAGCCAAACCTGGGCAAAATTAAGTCAGCATATTATACCTCACCCGGCTAGATAGCATTTGACCTGATCGACAGAATTTTAACCCCTTGTCTGCCATATGTTTTAATTTTGCTGCTCTATTTCATAACCGTCAAGTACATTTTAAGGGCCATTAGAATTCGCAGGAGACTCCAGGGTGGTGGGAACAGTGAGAGACAGAGCGACCCGGAGACGGACAGCCGTAGGAAGTCTATCGTCCTGCTCCTCAGTATCTCGGGTATCTTCATCGTCTTGTCGGTACTGACACTGATAACTTTCCTCTACATTCGCATCACCAACGTCACTTACTTTTCAGGTTTCAATTTCAATGACTCAATTTTCCCTCTGGAAGAAAGCGGGTACGCGCTTCATTTCTTGTGTTACTGCGTGACACAGTAAGATCAGAGATGAGATAAGATGGGGCTGAAATATCCACTGACTCTCATTAATAAATTACTGAAATAAACAATTTTCATTCTTGAACAGTTTTTTATTATAATCCACCCTCATCTTGGTCTTTATCTTCTCACTTGCTCAGTCCTATATTCATGCAGCACGGAGATTTGCAGTTATGCAGCACGGAAACAGGATGTGCACACTCCACACCAACAGCACCAGATGTCAGCATCGAACCTGGGTCTTTGGAGTTGTGAGGCATCAGCACTACCTGCTGTTCCACTGTGCCGCCCACTTGCAACAACTTAGATGAATCATCAGTACCAAGGGGGCTGGTCTAATTGACATTACAGAGGTTTGGTCACAAGGAAAAGAGCTGTATATCCCGGAGTGTTTATCAGTGTTACTGGGCATTTGGCACATTCACCAAAAGGACAGAGCTTGCTTGGTCTGATAACACAACGGCATTAGGACACTGGTAATAAAGGAACATTAGCAAGTGGAAACGTTTTGGCGGTAATTGGAACAGACAGAAATAAACAATTGTGAGTCCAAGAAGTTGCAATCAGTCTTGTTAGAAATCAATTTATTTGGCAGGAACTATTTTACACACTTTTTAAAAAACAAGCCTTTTATCCCCATATGGTAACATTACAATTTGATTCATTATCAACCACACTAACACAGTCTCCTTTGCTTCAAAGACACTGCATTTTGCAAATTGAAGAAAGTCTTTCCTGGCTAAGGCAGGTAGGACTGCAGTCAATGCAGTGTTAGATTACAACATCCCGGGTTACTGATGTGTGTATTACAAAGCCCGAGGGACCCTAGGGTCTCCCGTCAGAACTGGGAGCTGGAGCCTGGAACATGGAGCTAGAGCCTAGTCACAGACATGGACAGATTTGCTGAGAGAGGGGAACCAGGATGGGAGCCAGGTGTGTGAACAGAGTCCGGCTGGGAACGGGGAGAGATGTGGGCCTGGAGTGCATTGGGAATGGGGCCCAGTGTGTAGCTGGGAGTGTGAGCAGGAATTCCCAGAGGAAGTGGGATGTGTGGGAGGGTGGCAGAGGTGCAGCAGTAGAGACGAAACCCTCAGTCACAGAATGGATGGTGTCAGACTGTGAGGGAGACTCTGTGTGTGTATGTGTGTGTTAAAGGGAAACAACAGACATCTTCCAATGTCACTGATTCACTTGCTTGAAGTTCTCACTTTGACTGAGATGAGACTGGTCAGAGGTTGTGAAGTTTCTTTGAGTTCCCAAAGAAATGAGTGTGTTTCCTACTAAATTCACCCTGCTTTATATCATTTTGTGAACAATTTAACCAAAGCAACATCTCACATGATAATGAATCCTTTCAGTTGTACCCTGACGTATTGTTTGAAGTGAAGCAGTTGATAAACATTCTGATCAGAAACTCATTCAGTGGAGGAAGGTTATCACCCGCGGGGTGTTATGTTTTGCTGGTGGTGGGTTAATCCCCAACACAGAAGTTAGTGTTCCATAATAAATTTCCAGTTACCTGATCTAAACCATATTTGACTTTGAGATTGTGTTTTTATAAATGTAGAACAGCCATTTGCATGAATCTAAAAGATTTCTAAATACCATATCAATAATTGGTTTCATAGAAACTAGTGCAGACATTGGAAAATGTATTTATCATATCTAGTTGTGTTTATTTAGTATCTCAGTGTAATTCATTCCAACCACAGTTATCAAAGTTTGATTCACTTCAAGAAAAACACGAGCTGCATTGACAGGAAGCGCTCCTGTTCATCTTCGGAAAAAGGCAAATGAATGAATATCTTCCGTCCCTGACTTGGCATCGATGGTCAAAGTGAAATTGTGACAATGCCTTTAAACTGAAACAGGATTGCTGCTTGCTTGAATCTACACAGATTGAAATACGACATATCACACATCCATTGATGGTAAGTCATCCCTGACAATCAGCTTCCTCATTGAAGGTCAATGCCAAAAAGGAAAGCCAGTTTATACACTGAGAATAAGCTCTGTCAGAGATGGGGTGGTACACTCTGATAGACCCCACCAAAGGATTTAGAGTGCCTCGCACTAAATTTCCAACAACTATCTTGAAGCACAGTGATATTTTCTCCCCAGACCTCAGCATTAGAATGTGATTCATTACAAACTTTGGGATCAGATTTTCATCCATTTCAATGAAGTTATGTTTCCCAGATTAAGATGATGCTTAATCAGATTAATAAATTTCATTCAACTCAATGTGAAGTGTTGCTTTTGGTGAGACAACCCAGGGCAGGACTTGCACAGTAAATGGTCGGGCCCTGGAGAGTCACAGTCACAGAGCATCACAGCACAGAAACAGGCACTTCGGCCCATCTAGTCCATGCCGTTTAGATCTTCTACCTCATCCCATCTCGCTGCTCCTGCACCATATCCTTCCAAACCCCTCTCATACATGTACCTGTCCAAACCTCTCTTAAATGATCGAATTCAACCCCAATCTACCACTTCTGCTGACAGCTCGCCCCACACCCGCACCACCCTCTGAGTGAAGAACTTTCCCATCAGATTCCTCTTAAATATTTCACCCGAAACCTATGTCCTCTCGTTCTAGACTCACCCAACCTGAGGGGAAGGGGCCTACATGCATTCACCCTATCTGTAGCCCTCAAAAATTTGTAAACCCCTACAAGGTCTCCCCTCATTCTCCTGCACTCCAGGGAATAAAGTCCAAACCTATTCAACCTTTCTCTGTAACTCAGGTCCTCAAGTCCCGGCAACATCTGTGTAGATTTTCTCTGCACTCTTTCAAGCTTATCGATATCTTTTTTGTAGGTAGATGACCAGAAATGCACACAACTCTAAATATGGCTGCATCAATGTATTGTACAACTTCAACATAACATCCCAACTCCTGTAATCAGTTCCCTGATTTATGAGGGCCAAAGTCCCAAAAGCTCTCTTAATGACCTTATCTACCTGCGATGCCATTTTCAAAGAATTATGGATCTGTATTCCCAGATCCCTTTGTTCTACCACACACCTCAGAGTCCTACCATTCACTTACCCTGGTTTGTCCTCCCAAAGTAGACTTGTCACACTTGTCTGCATTAAGTTCCATCTGCCATTTTTCAGCCCATTTTCCCAGCAGGTCAAGATCATGCTGCAAGCTTTGCTAGCCTTCCTCGCTGTCCACTATGCTCCCAATCTTGGTGTGCTCTGCAAATTTTCTGATCCAGTTTACCACATTATCATCTAAATGATTAATATAGATGATAAACAACAACAGACCCAGTACCGATCCCTGTGGCACACCACTAGTCACAGGCTTCCAGTCAGAGACAACCATCTACTACCACTTTCTGGCTTCTCCCACTAAGCCAATGTTGAATCCAATTGACTACTACATCCTGAATGCCAAGTGACTTAACTTTCTGGAGCAGCTTCCCAAGTGGGACCTTGTTAAAGGCCTTGCTAAAGTCCATGTAGACAACATCCACTACCTTACCCTGATCAACCTTCCTGGTCCATGTCCATGCCAACCAGTGGGCATCCTTCGGTGTCCATCCCATCCTCCAGCACTTGGCCCTTAGCCTTCTATGTGTAAGTGATTC
>JARFYF010000069.1:16866720-16877708 GCA_030265395.1 Rhina ancylostomus
CCCTCCTCCTCAACCAATGGCAAGGTGAGGCAGTGGGGCAACGTGTGATTGGCTGACTCTGGGCCTGTAGGAGGCATTGAAGCAGAAAGGCCCCCAGATTCATCACCCAACCCTACCACCCCCTCCCCCATTCAATGTCCCCGTCTCGCAGGGAAAGCCCACGTGGTCACGGGGACAGCGCGAAATCTCCACGCAGAGACAGCAGCGGTGGGCGAAACCGAACCCATCCGGTCGGAACTGGGGGGTAGGTGGTGGGAGAGTCTGGAAGGGGTGTTACGAGTTATAGGGAATTGGATAATGGGGTCGCATCAACTCGATGGGCCGAGTGTCCTCGTCCTGTGTTGTAAGGGAAGTTGAGTGGTGGGTGGGGGTAGGGTGCAGTCCAATTCCTGTTTGCTTAACTTGATTGGTTCACTTCCCACAGAACGGCTGGAATTGGGCAGGAGCCGAAGGGAGGTAGTGTCCGACCCACAGTTACCGTGCTCCGCGTGATGTTCCAATGCAATGATACGAGCCAACAGATCCTCCCTGTCCTGGAGAGGGAATGGGAGAGTCATCGGTTCAATGGACATCCTCACGAAACGTTGTTCAGTTCAGGCACGGAGTGAACCTCCCTCTTCACTGTCCCATTACACAATCCCGGAGTCAGACACAGAGTGCAGCTGTTCTGATCGAGCTGGGAGAAACCGATCGAAAACCTGTGGATAAAGTTGTCCAACAACATCGGAGGAGGTGCAGAGGGACCTGGAAACCCCCGCTGGGGACCACCCCCCGCCACTGCTTTGTCTTGTGTCCCTATCGGTGTGGGAGAAGGAGTATTCCTCAGACGTCTTAGCCTTTTGCGTCCTTCACTTTTCTCGGGACTGTGCGAAGCCTTTTGGGCGTTGAAAGTAGCTGCCATCTTGCCAAGGAAGAGCTGTCGAGTGTCGGGTGTTTCTCACTCCCACAACAACGAAAGACTGTTCCATCTCACTGGATGTTTCAAAAAGACTACTCTGGGGCTGCCAGTGATACTTTCTGGCTTTTTATGGAGCCCGACAACATCGGGGCGGCCGGACCGACTGGATCTGCTGACGCACTTAGACCGGGGGAGAGGCGGGCAGTTCCAAACTGTTCCATCTAAAGACACCACTTACTTCCAGTGACTTTATCGGCGGAGTCTGCTACTTTGTCTGTGGCAGTTATCTTTCCAGTGGTTCTGTGTGTTTTCGGACTGGGTTGCCATCATGCCAGACCGGATGCCGGCGAACGGCGGAACTCCGAGGGTCTATGCAAGAGCTGCGGCCTCCACGGACAACGCCCTGTTTCGGGTTGTGCGAATCAATCAAGGGGTGCAATGCATTTTGCCCCCTGGACTAACCTTGGAAGTGGTTTCGGAGGCCATGAAGAACTTGGTAGGCGTGGGTGGACTGCTGGCCTCCGAGAAGGAGTTCGGGAAGGCAGTTTTCTATCTAGGGACTGACAACCTGGTACATCAGGCCCTCAGTAGGGGTCTCACTGTGGACAAAACATTCCTGCAATTGGAGCTGTTGACCGCTCCCACACAGCGGATCATTCTTGGACATGTCAGGCCCTTCATTCATAATGAGGCCCTCCTTCCCCATCTTGCCCTCTTGGGACGGATGTTGATTGGCATCACTGCCGTACGGCACAAATTTAAGAGCCACACCCTCCGCACCATTATCTCTTTCTAGCACCAGCTGTATATGCAGTTGGCCCGGGAGGAGGACGTTGAGGGTCGGTTCACCGTGCGGTACAAAGGAGCCAACTACCAAGTGTACTGGAGCTTGAAGGGGCGCCGTGCCATGCGTGCGGAGAGGTGGGGCACTTTTAGAGGGACTGTCCCAATTCCCGGCTCAAGGTTTCCACCCCCTAGCACAACTGTTCCCCCTGCCCCTCTGGGTCAGGTGGGAGAGCCTGAGACCACAGGTAGCGCGGGTGTGGGGAGGGACGGGGAGGAGCCAACGCGGACCAGGAAGGTGCGGAAGAAGAGCAGGCAGCTTCATAAGCAGACTCCTGGGAACACAGGGCTCACGCCTGCCCCTGCGCCTCATCCCGGGGATCCCGCTTGCCCTGAGGGTCAGAGGTGGTCTGTGGGGAGTGCGCAGTTGGTGATGGTGGTGGAAATCAGGGCTGCCGGAGAACCGGTGGTCCCTACGTCCGTGTGTTCCTCCAGCCTAAAGAGGAGGGAGAGTCTTTCTCCTGGTGCGTTGGAGGGTGCAGATGAGCAGGAGTCATTGGAGGGGGCGGGACTCGGCGTAAAGGTTAGCCCCTAACCTGATTCCTCAGCTGTAGCCTTGTACCCTGGAGATCACCCTGTGGTGGGTGGGGAAGGGAACACAGTGCGGGTGGGAGTCTCCGCTGCCAGTGGCGGCGTTCCCCCGTGCTTGGCAGCTGAGACAGCACTGGAACTTCCCACCCAGGATGTAGTGGACAGCACCTCCTTCGGGGGTGGAATTACTGGAGAGAGTGGTGTGGCGGGGACCAGCCCATCCGTCTTTCAGGATCCGGCTCCGGGTGGAGCCCTCGCACTCGGGTCATTGGGGCCCTGCTCGAGCCCGGCTCCTGGGGTGAGGAATGTCCCCAAAATGTCGGCATTATTGTGCTATGGCTCCCCGGATGTTTTGGGGGACATCCCCTCTGCAGCTGTTACCGGCGATGGAACTGAGACAGAGGTGGAGTCCGGGGGTGGGGCTGAAGTTCCCGCTGCGCAGTGTGGGTCGGATGAGCTGGCGTGTGCTGATTCACACGGGGAGGACACAGAGGACTCTGCATGCATTGAGGGGTTGGAAGGGGATTCGTTTGAGTGTGACATTATGGATATCCTCACAGCTCAGGATAAATCCCCATTGATTCCCGTAGCGGATATCCAAGAGTTCATTCAGACCTCCGAAAGTGGGAAGCATTGCCTAAATTGGCCTCCTTATGCTGGAACAGCCTACCGAGGTTGGTTAGGATGCTGCGTGTCGCCCTTCAACGGAAGGGGAAGCAGGTGACTGGGAACAATAGGGGCCAGCTCAATACCTTCCTGGATAACGTGAAGAGGGACCAGGGCTACAGGTGTTCACACTCCTTTGGAGGGTAGGGGGTCACCAGGAAGATCTGGCACTCCTCGTGCCTGCAAGGCAAAGATCAGTCTTGTTCCTTCTGGGGATTGCAGGGTGAAGAGCGGCTCCGGTCTCACTGGGAAGGGATGGATGCCAAGGTCCAGTGTGCTCCTGACTTGAGGTACACCATCGCCAGTCTTAATGTGAACAGCAGCAGGGGTTCTCTTCGTGGGTTCCATACTCTCTCTGTCCTCAAGGAAGGGAGATATGCGGTGAGTCTCCTGCAGGAAACCCACACCATCCCAGGAGGTGAGTCCACCTGGCTCCTGGAGTGACAGGGAGGGGTCTACATGAGTCACCCAACTCCACCTCTAGTGGGATGGCGATTCTGTTGGCCCTTGGTTTCCAACGGGAAATTGTGTCAGTTCAGGATGTTGTTCCCCGCTGCCTGCTGCTCTTCGCCGTGCGCCTGGACGGCGTGCCGCTGCACTTTGTCAACGTGTACGCCACCAGGCGCGGGGTGCTGCAGACGGGCCTGTTCTGTCAGGTGTCCACCTTGCTCGGCTCCATCGACCCCGGGGACTGCATCATCCTCGGGTGGGCGTGGGATAGATTTCAAATGCACCCTCGAGGGGGACCACCACTCTCTCCTCCAGCATGACCCAGCGTCGGCGAAGACCTTGAAGGAGCTCGTGGGCTCCTTTGACATGGTGGACACCTGGCAGAACCTTCACGCGACTCTTGTGCTTTCTCAAGAAGGTCCAGAGGGGGAGACTCCCACATAGACGGAGTGTACATTTCCCGGGCGTACGTCTCCCGTGTCTCGGCAGCCTCCATGCGGTCGGTGTGGTGCTCGGACCACCACCTCGTGTGGGCGGAATTCGTTCCGCTGCAAACGTGGGTACAGTCTGCGTGCTGGCACTCTAACAACCGGCTGTTGGAGGACAGCTGGTTCCGGGATCCGTTCAGAGCTTGCTGGATTGCCTGGAGGGAGAAACAGGAGGACCTGTTCCCTGAGGTTATGGTGGGATGTGGGCAAAACCCACATCCGGTTTCTATGTCAGGAGTACATTAGGGAGTCGACCAAGAAGCGGGACTCTGAGATCGGGCGACTTGAGAGCTGTTCGACTTGAAGTCCCGTCTCGGTCGAACCGCTGGGGACCAGAGCCTGTGGCAGGATGACCAGGAGAAGGAGGACGGACTGAGGGCACTGCAGCATGAGCGGTCCCGAGGAGCATACGTGAGGGCACAGATCCAAATGCTGCACGATTTGGACTGTGGCTCACCCTTCTTCTTGTTGGGGAAGCAGCGGGGAGTCCACAAGCAGCTGGTGGAGTTGCTGGCTGCTGACGGCTCCTCCATCACTGATCCTACCAGAATCGCCGAGGAGATCTGTTCCTTTAACGGGGACTTGTTCGCGCCGGACCTGTCCAGTATGGACGTGTGCAGTGTGGTTTTGTGGCGGGAGTGGGCGTGCTGACGTTCGGGCCAGAGGCGGCTGAGCAGCTGAACGCTCCCCTGACTCGTGCCGAGCTGTCTGCGGCTCTTCAGCAGCTCCTGATGGGAAAGTCCCCTGGTCTTGACTGCTTGACCGTCGAGTACCGTCAGACATTCTGGGATGTCCTGGGGGATGACTATGTCCTTGTCCTGGAGGAGAGCTTGGCCACCGAAGAGATGCCCCTTTCTTGGAAGAAAGCTGTCGTTGTCCTGCTGCCCAAAAAGGGAGACCTCTGCCTGTTGAAGAACTGGCGGCCGGTCTCTCTCTTGTGCACGGACGACAAGGTTTTTGACAGGGCAATGACCAACCGTCTCAGCTCTGTGCTGTGGTGGATCATACATCTGGACCATGCTATACATTCCCAGGCCGGTACATTCAGGACAATGTCCACCTGGTCCGGGATCTATCCCGGAGAGCAGACTGGATCTCCGGCTGCGTTTCTCTCCCTTGACCAAGAGAAGACGTTTGACCGGGTGGATCACAGTTTTTTGGAGGGCATTCTGCGAGTGTTCGGGTTCGAACCGCACTTTGTGGCCCGGGTCTGGCTCTTGTACTCTGCTGCAGAGTGCCTGATGAAGGCCAACGGTTCGTTGACAGCACCCATTCCCTTTCGGATGAGAGTACATCAAGGATGCCCCACGTCTGGCCATTTGTACATCATCAGCGTTGAACCATTCCTGTGTCTCCTTCGGAGGAAGTTGATGGGTCTGGTTCTGCGCGACCCGGACATGGAGGTCGTCCTTTCGGCCTACGCCTACGACGTTCTCCTGATGCTGACAGACCCTGTCGACTTGTGGAGGATGCGCGGGTGCCAGGAGGTTTACTCGGCAGCGTCCTCCGCCAGGATCAACTGTGCTAAATGTTCCGGACTCTTAGTGGGTCAGTGGCAGGTTGAATCCCTGCCGGAGGAGATGACTCCATTTGCGTGGAGTACCACGCATGTTCTCTACCTTGGAGTCTACCTGAGTCCCTCTGGGGTAACCTGGCTTGCAACCTGGCAGGATCTGGAGATGAATGTCGTGGCCCAGCAGGGGCGCTGCTCAGGCCTCCTCAGGGTGTTTTCCTATCGAGGCAGGGTGATGGTCATAAACCATCTGGTGGCCTCTGTGTTGTGGTACCGGATGGTCACCTTGAACCCACCCACAGCCTTTGCCACGAGAATGCAGGGGAAGTTGGTGAACTTCTTCTGGGTAATAGGAGACACTGTGTCTCTGCTGCAGTCCGGAGTCTCCCGTTGGAGGAGGGCGGACAGTCGCTGGTGTGTATACGCACACGGCTGGTGGCTCTCCGCCTCAGGACCCTGGAGAGATTCCTGTATGCTCAGTACCCTCCCAGATGGCACGTGCTGGTGACATACTTTCTTTGGTGGAGCCGCTGCCTTGATGAGATGAGGCGGCTACCGCCGGCGGCCGTCAGCCGTGCTGCTATGCGGAGGCTGCCCAGCTTCTTTCAGGACCTGCTAAGAGCCTGGAACATGGTGTCCTCTGGCCAGGAGCCCCTTCCACTGGCGGAGGGCGGTGTCCCGGCTGAGAGCTTAGATTTCCCCTGCCCTACCTCATCGGGTGTCGGTGCGGCTCAATTTTGTGGAGTGACTCCGGCTACTCAGCCGAACCTTATCCGGGAGCCGGACCCACACAACCAGCCGCCTTTCATCGGTGCCCATTACAGCCTTCCGGGGTACAGGTAGAAGGAACCTGTACAGGCTGCTGCGCCACACCCTCCACTTCTTAGCCCTTGTCCACCGCCCTGAAACACTATGGCGGGAGGTTTTTCCACCTGAGAGCGGGGGGGGGTCCTAGTTGAAGTCCCTTTACGGGGGTGTCCTTCCCGTTTACATCGGGGACCTGGGGTGGAGGCTGCTGCACAAGACGGTGCCATGTAGTAAATTTCCATAGTTTGTGCACGGATCGCCCAGCTGACTGTCACTTCTGTGGGCTGGAGGAGACCGTGTACCACGTGTACATGGAGTGTGTGAGGTTGCAGCCTCTCTTTGCATATCTGCGGGGGCTGCTTCTCACCTTATGGCTGCAGTTTAGCTCCCACCTGTTCATCTGTGGTCATCCAGTAAGGAATGGGGCAAGGAGAGCTGAGTATATATGGTGAACTTGCTCCTGGGACTAGCTAAGTTGGCTATCTATTGTTCCTGGAAGCGGGTAGTAGAAGGTGCTGCCCGGGCGGACTGCCTTGAAATGTTCCAGGGTTAGATCCGTGCCCGAGTAGCTGTGGAGAGGGAATATGCGGTGTCCACGGGTACCAGAGAGGCGTTCCGGGAACATTGGGAACCTGGGGGGTGGGGGGCGGAATAAACGCTGTCCTTGGTAGGGATGAAGATATTTTAATTTAGTTTAGCTGTGTTATTGACTGTGTTTAGTCACTGTTACTGTCTGTAGTAGTTTTGTAGTATTGTCGATTGTGTTTGTAATAAAGGAATTTTGAAAACAAAAGACAGACACAGAGAGAATCTCCCTCTACAACATCGCATCACACACTCCTGGGGTCAGACGCAGAGTGCAGCTCCCTCTACATTGTCCCATCACATACTCCTGGGGTCATACAGAGAGTGAAGCTCTGGTTAGACCACACTAAGAGTATTGCGTTCATTTCTGGTCGCCTTACTTTCGGAAGCATGTGACAGCTATGGGAAGGGTGCAGAGAGGGTTTACCAGGATGCTGCCTGGATGAGAGAACATTTCCTGTGAGGAAAGGCTGAGCGAGCTCGGGCTTTTCTCTGTGGAGCGACGGAGGAAGAGAGGCGACGATAGAGGTGTATAAGGTAGTGAGGGGCAGGCATAGTTGGTGTTCGTTATTGTTGCAGTCAAGTGTTGTTGAAGTATTGTCGCACTTGAAATAAATTTATTACTGTAAAGCAAAAACGTCAAACACAGACTGAAGCTCCCTCTTCACAGATTGAAGTTCTCTCTACCCTATCCCTTCACACACACCTGTGGTCAGATCCAGGGTGAAGCTCCTTCTGCATCATTCCATTGCACACTCCCGGAGTCAGACACAGAGTGACGCTCCCTCTGCACCATCCCATCACACACTCCCAGAGTCAGATACAGGGTGGCACTTCCTCTGCACCGTCCCATCACACACTATGAGGGTGAGACCCAGGGTGGACCTCTACAGTGTCCACACTCACAGACTCAGGGTCAGAGATTGAAGCTCCCTGTGCACCATCACATCACACAGTCAGGTTCAGACAAAGTTAAGCTCCCTGAACACTGTCCCATCACACACTCCTAGGGTCAGACACAGAGGGAAGCTCTCTCCACACCGTCCAGTCCCGGCCATCGGTTGTTATCTCCGAACCTGGTGATGATCTGTGGTGTTCTCATCGTGGGCAGAGCTACTCTGGCGTTTCCCATGGCCATAACTGGTGTCCATCGAGGCGCTGAGGATGAACAGAACAGCCTGTGGGAGAGGGACGGCAGTGAGGTAAGAGGCAACAAAACAAGCCACCACCCCCACTTCGTCCCCGACCCTCTGCAGCCCTTTGACAAGGACTTCCAATTCTTCACATTGGCCCCAAATCCATCGCCACCATTTCTTGTGGAACTCTGCATATCCGCACTCTCCGCTCTACCCTGGTTTCGCTCCGCCGCGTCTTTCAAACAGATATGGTGGGGATGGGGTGGAGGAGGAGTACAGGTAACTTCCCCAAACCTCCACACACCACACCCATCCCCTTCACACCCCCACTCTGCCCTCTCTGTCCCATCTGTAGGAATCTAATTGGCCGTAGTGCCTCTTGTTTCTCCCCTCGGGCTCAGACTGTGCCCCGACACTACGGTCCCGCCTGTCTTTGTTTCCCTGCAGTGCTCGCTGTGAGAAGCTGATGGGACACCTTCCCTGTTCTGTTCTGGAGAGACAAAATATGCTTGCATTTGTTTTTCCTTTGCAAATAAGAAGCCTTTATCTCTGCTTGTTGTTACCGGCTTGGGAACATGCCCTTCGGCCCTACAGTTCCATGCCAACCTATTCACACCAGATCCACTCTCTTCCCACGAACTCCTCCCACATTCCAGCGGGGCGGAGAGCACGTCCCTGATATATCAGTGGTGCTGAGGTGGAGATACTCGAGAGCTTCATGTTCCCAGGTGTAAATATCACCAACAACGTCCTGGTCCAGCCGCGGCCAGGAAAGCTCACCGGTGCCTCTACTTCCTCAAGAGGCTGAGGAAATTCGGCCCGTCCCCGATGATTCTCTCCAATATTTTCACATGCACCACAGAAAGCATCCAATCCCGGTTCATCATAGCCTAGTACGGCAACTGCTCTGCCCGTGACTGCAGGAAACTGCAGAGAGTTGTGAACACAGCCCAGTCCCGTCTCTCAAGCCAGCCTGCCCTCCATTAACTCTGTCTATACTTCCTGCTGCCTTGGAAAAGCAGCCAGCATAATTGGACCCCTCCCACCCCGGACCATCTCTCTTCTTCCTCCTCCCGTCGTGCAGAAGGTACCGTAAGGCCTCTTCACTCGTGCAGAAGGTACCGGAAGCTACCGGATGGCCCTTGCACTTTACTGCACTCTCTGTAACTGCAACACTATATTCTGCATTCTATTTTCTTTCTTACTACTGCAATGTATGTATGTGTGGAATGATCACAGCAGGTTTAGGTACCAAAAACAGAAGGAGGTTCAAGGAGCAGGGCAAAAATGTAAAATTGTCCTCTTTTCTTTTGAAGAGAGTGATTCTGATCCGGAATTCATTGCTGCTTGGAAGATGGCGGAAACAGAATCAAAAGGGGATAGACACTTAAGGAATAATTTGCAGGCCAGACCAGGAGAATAACTGGAGTTCTGCACTGGAGATAGAGCAGCTGTGGCAACTTTTCCATTCTGCGAATGAGCGACGTTAAAACAACTGGGCTGGCAAACTGTACATGAATTTCAATATGGGTCACATGACATCAAACAGAGCACAGCAGAAGAACAGGCCCTTCAGTCCACCACCAAACATGCTGCCACAATCCATGTCCCTCTATTCGATGCCAGTCTAAAAGCCTTTTAAACACCACCACCGTATTTGCTTCCACCCCATCCCTGGCAGTCCATATCAGGCACGCACCACCCACACATTTCCTTTACACTTCCCCCCTAACCTTATGTCCTCTAGTATCTGACATTTCTACCCTGGGAAAAAAGACTCTGAGAGTCAACCTTATCTATGCCTTTCATAATTTTATTAATGTCTCTCAGGTCTCCCCTCTGCCTCTGGCAGTCCATGTTTTCTCCAACCTCTCCTTCATCGTTCACACACCCTAATCCAATCAGAATGGGGGTGAACTTCTTCTGCACCCTCTCCACAGCCCCTCCATCCCTCCTGTCATGCAGCCACCAGAATTACACACGATAATCTAAATGAAACCTGGAACATAGAAATATAGAAAAACCTACAGCACAATTCAGGCCATTTGTATCACAAAGCTACTAGGCTTACACAAGCCCTCTAATTTTCTCATCTCCATGTACTTATCCAATAGTCTCTTAAAATACCCTATTGTATCCGCCTCCACCACTGTTGCCCACAGCCCATTCCAGGCGCTCACCACTCTCTATACCTACTCCCCAGCACCTTAAGCCTATGTCCTCTTGTGTCCACTATTTCAGCCCCGGGGAAAAGCCTCTGACTAGCCACTCGATCAATGCCTGTCATCAGCTTATATACCTCTATCAGGTCCCCCTCATCCTCCATCGCTGCAAAAGAAAAGGCCGAGTTCCCTCAACCTGCTTTCATAAGGCATGGTCCGCATTTCAGGCAGCATCCTTGTAAATCTCCTCTGCGCCCTCTCTATGGCTTCCACATCCTTCCTGGAGTGAACCAACCAGAACTGAGCACAGTACTGCAAGTGGGGTCTTACCAGGATCCTATATAGCTGCAACAATACCTCCCAGCTCCTAAACTCAATTCCTTCATTGATGAATGACAATACGCCATATGCCTTCTTAACCACAGAGTCAACCTGCGCAACCGCTTTTAGCGTCCTATGGACTCGGACCCCAAGATCCCTCTGATCCTCCACACTGCCAAGAGTGCGATCATTAAAACTATATTCTGCCATCATATTTGACCTACCATAATGAACCACTTCACACTTAGCTGGGTTGCACTGCACCTGCCACTTCTCAGCCCAGCTCTGCATCCTATGCCCCGCTATAACCTCTGACAGTCCTCTACACGATCCACAACACATCCAACCGTTGTGTCATCAGCAAACTTACTAACCCATCCCTCCACTTCCTCATACAGGTCATTTACAAAAATCACAAAGGGCAAGGGTCCCAGTACAAACCTTTGAGTTACACCACTGGTCACCAACCGCCATGCAGAATACAACCGTTCAGCAACTGCTGTTTGCCTTTTGTGGGCCAGCCAGTTCTGGATCCACATTGCAATGTCCCCTTGGATCCCATGCCTCCTTACTTTCTCAATAAGCCTT
>JARFYF010000069.1:17028193-17040594 GCA_030265395.1 Rhina ancylostomus
AGAATAAGCTTATGTGTATGTTTGTGTGTGGTGTGAGAGTGCTGTGTGTATTTGTGTGTGGTTGAGTGGAGCATATTGTGTGTGTGTGTGTGTGTGTGTGTGTGTGTGTGTGTGTGTGTGTGTGTGTGTGTGTGGTGCTTTTTGTGGGAGGAGTATATTTTGTGGGTGTGGCACGTATTATGTGGAGTACTACAATATTATGTTCCAATATGTTCTAAGTACGTGCCACACGCACATAATACAATATCATCTGCACATAATACAATATTATGAGTTCCAAAGACTGTTTCACACAGGCATTCAATAAACAAAAAGAATTTGACCAATGTCCCTGTCTCCACCTCCACCTCCACCCCAGGCATCGTATTCCATGCCCCAACCACTCTCTGGGTAAAAAAAAACTTCCACTGATATCTCCTTCGAACTTCCCACCATTACCAAAAAGCCACACCCTCTTGCACTGAACATTGGTGCCCTGGGAAAGAGGACATTAGAATGAGGAGAGATGGCAGAATAGGCATCAAAACCATTCAAGATAAGAAGTTGTAAAGAAGAAACTCTGCTGCTAATTGTGATAAAATGCACGATACATAAATAAAAATTAAAAAGAATAAAATATTCTTTTAAAAGCTGAAACCAATGGGATAAAATAATTAAAGGGTATTATTGATACTGGGAAAATAGCAAAGGGGTAAAAATCTACAATTGACAGAAAGCAACAATCCCAGTAAGCACAGCAGTGATGCAACATTTCACAACATTTTGAGATTGATAATTAACACTAATACTTTACCAGGAATGCCTTTGACTGATGGAATAGCAAGTGGCCAACTCCAAGAGTTGTGGAACTCTGTGCATAGCTATCGAAAGCTTTAAGCATCCAATATGCTGCATTCACAGTCTGTTATATTTAAACACGACATCAATCACCAGGAAGTACGTAAGGGAGGCATCTTTGTGTTTTATGCTACTTATGTTAATTGAAACAAGCAACTAAAAGCAGCTTAATATCAAGAATTCTTTCGATGAATGAATGTGGAAAATGTGTAATCCTGCTTCCATTTCTTCCAAGAAAAATAAGGAATGTCGAAAAGGGTGGATGGAATTGGTGAAATCTGCCTTTAGTCCATTGCACACAGTAGCCTGGAACAAGATATTTTTCTCATTAATAAATGAACAGACACATTGGATTTAGTTCGTGGAATGATCAAAATAAAATTCAAGATCAAGTTTATTGTCCTGTGCACAAATACATGTGTACACAGGTGCAATAAAAATACTTACTTGCCGCAGCATCACAGGAACATCGCATCAGATCAGCAGCATTCACAAGAGAAACATATATTAAACACAATTTCTACAAGAAAGAACACAATTAGAACCAAAAAAAATCAATGACCTTTTTAGTGCAAAGTGATGAAAGTGGTCACAGTGTTGGTAAACTCCAGTGATGAGGGGTGTGCTGGTTGTTTCAGGAACCGAATGGTTGAAGGGAAGGAGCTGTTCTTGAACCTGGTGTTCTGGGAATGCAGACTTCTGTACTTCCTGCCTGATGACAGCTGTGAGAAGATGGCACGGCCCGGATGGTGGGGAACTTTCATGATGGATGTAGCTTTCTTGAGGCAGCGCCTCCTGTAGATACTACCGATGGTGGGGAGGGACATGCCTGTGATGTCTTGGGCACATTCCACTACTCTCTACAGCTTCTTATGTTCCTGCACATTCATATTGCCATTCAGACCATGAGGCAACCAGTCAGGATACTTTCAACATTACATCCGCAGAAGTTAGTTCGAGTTTTCGGTGACTAGATATCAAGAGAGACGTAGATATCAAGAGAGGATGTGTTGGAGCTGTTAAAAAATATCAAGACAGATATGTCCCTTAGTCCTGATGGAATATTCCCCAGGCTGCTTCGTGAAGCGAGGGAGGAGATTGCTGAATCGTCAGTTAGGATCTTTGAGTCATCGTTGTCCACGGGGATGGTACCGGAGGATTGGAGGGTGGCGAATGTTGTCCCCTTATTCATAAAAGGTAGTAGGGATAGTCCAGGGAATTACAGACCGGTGAGCCTTAGGTACGTGGTGGGTATGCTGTTAGAAAGGATTCTAAGAGATAGGATCTATGAGCATTTAGAGAATCATGGACTGATTAGAGACAGTCAGCATGGCTCTGTGAAGGGAAGATTATGTCTCACAAGCCTGATAGGGTTTCTTGAGGAGATGACCAGGAAGATTGATGAGGGTAGTGCAGTAGAAGTGGTCCACATGGATTTTAGTCAGTCGTCTGATAAGGTTCCACATGGTAGGCTTCTTCAGAAGGTCAGAGGCCAAGGGATCCAGGGAGTCTTGGCTGTGTGGATTCAGAATTGGCTTGCCTGTATAAAGCAGAGGGTTATGCTGGAAGGAGTACATTCGGATTGGAGGGCTCTGACTAGTGATGTCCCACATAGACCAGTTCTGGGACCTCTACTTTTTGTGATATTTATTAATGACTTAGATGAGGAGGTGGAAGGGTGGGTTTGCAAGTTTTCAGATGACACAAAGATCAGTGGTGTTGTGGATAGTACGGAGGGATTACAGGGGGATATTGATAGGATGCAGAGCTGGACTGACAAGTGACAGATGGAGTTCAATCCAGGGAAGTATCAGGTGGAATACTTTGGGAGGACAAACTCTAAGGTGGAGTACAAGGTAAATAGCAGGATTCTAGGCAGTGTAGAGGAGCAGAGGGATCTGGGGATCATATCCACAGATCACTGAAAGTTGCCTCACAGGTAGATAGAACAGTTAAGAAAGCTTATGGGATGTTAACTTTCGTAAGTCGTGAGATCGAGTTTAAGAGCCACGAGGTAGTGATGCAGCTCTACAAAACTCTAGGTAGACCACACTTAGAGTACTATGTCCAGTTCTGGTCGCCTCATTATCGGAAGGATGTGGAGGCATTGGAGAGGGTGCAGAGGAGATTTGCCAGGATGCTGTCTGGATTGCAGAGTATGGATTATGAGTAGAAACGAAGGGAGTTAAGGGTTTACACATTGAAGAGGAGTATGAGGGGAGATATGATAGAGGTATACAAGATATTCAGAGGAATAGACAGAGCAGACATACACCGTGTCTTTCCCAAGGCACCAATGCTCAATCCAAGAGGGTATGGCTTTAAAGTAATGGGTGGGAAGTTTAGAGGAGATGTCAGAGGGAGATTATTCACTTAGAGAGTGGTTGGTGCATGGAATGCGCTGCCTAGGGTGGTGGTGGAAGCAGATATGTTGGTCAAGTTCAAGAGATTGTTGGATAGGCATATGGAGCAACTTAAAATAGGGGATATGTGGGAGGAAGGGGTTAGATAGTATTAGACGTGGTTTAAAGGTCAGCATAATATTGTAGGCCAAAGGGCCTGTATTGTGCTGTGCTGTATTATGGTTCTATAGTTCAGTTCAAAGATTCAAATAATTATTTATTGGAATACTTGGATAACCGTTAAATGAAGGAAGCTCGGTTTGTGTAATAAACGAGAGGATATGGCTTTAGGGTGAAAGGGGAAAGGTTTAGGGGGAACATTAGGCGGAATGTCAGAGAGTGGTGGGAGTGTGGAACGGGCTGCCATCTGATGTAGTCAATGTCAGCTCACTCTTAACTTTTAAGAGTAAATTGGATAGATACATGGATGGGAGCGGTCTGGAGGGTTATGGGCTGGGTGGAGGTAAATGGGACTGGCAAAATAATGTTTCAGCACAGACTAGAAGGGCCAAATGGCCTGTTTCTCTGTACTGTAGGTTCCTATGGTTCTATGGTTCTAAAGAGCGTTGCTCACCAAGAGAAATGTGAGTTGGTGTAAAACTAAAGAAGGATTAATGAACTGTCAGGGACTGCAGAGACTCAACAGATAGTGAGTGTTGCAGGTCGAGATTTTCTGATTCTAAGATGTCAGAACTATTGGTGTTGACTTTCATTCATCATCAAACTGACGGCAACGTCAGGAGTTAATTCTGTGTGTAGTGAAAAGTGAAAAAAACAGTGCACCTCCACACATTGTTCTGTCTGCAGCCTTCTCCACTGTGAAATATATACCGTCACTGCAAGAGCAAGAGGCTGGGTAACCAGCAGAACGTTCTCCCTGGAAAGGGATAGTTCCAATGATCAAATATCCTCCACTTTCCTATGTCAATGTAGCTCATGGAAAATAAAAAAAAGACAGGAATGCTGGTTGCTTTTTAAATTTCTTCTTGCATCTTGATTTGTTTCTCATCAGAATTCCTCAGACGTTCATTGGTCGAACAATTTGATTATGTCGGAGCTTATGGATGGTGGGGATGTGCTTGAACTGAGAGTGCAGAACACTGGAACCCCTTACATAGAGATTGTCTCGATCTCTCAGGGCTGCTGATATTGACATCAGATGTGAGGCTGATGCTTTGCCACTGAGCACTGTGGAAAGTAACCAATGCTTGTCAGACCATCAGGAAAATTGATGAGGGCGAAAGTGGAATAATACATGTTGACTCTTTCCTGGAACGTAGATGTGAATCCAACGGAACTTTCTCATCGGCAGACCTCAGTCAGTGAGGATTGGTAACAACATCTCCTTCTCTCTGACCATCAGCACAGGTGCACCTCAAGGCTACCTGCTTAGCCCCCTGCTCCACTTTCTGTACACACATAACTGCTAAGCACAACTCCTTATACAAAGTTCACTGACAATACCACTGTTGTTGGATGAATCACAGGTGGTGATGAGTCAGCTTACCGTAAAGAGATAGGACACCTGGTTGAGTGGTGCTGCAACAACAACCTCTCACTGATGTCAGCAGAACTAAAGAGCTGGTTGTTGACTTCAGGAAGGGGAAGGAGGGTAAACATGCACCAGTCTACATTGAGGGATTGGCGGTGGAGAGAGTCAGCAGCTTTACATTCCCACGTTAACATATCAGATGAGCTGTCGTGGGCCCTGCACATGGATGCAATCACCAGGATAGTCACCGAACACTCGAACTAACTTCTGCAGATGTGCTGTTGAAAGTATGCTGACTGATTGTTTCATGGTCTGAACGGCAATTTGAATAAAAGGAATTTTTGAACTGCAGAGAGTAGTGGACTCTGCGCAATGCATCAAAGGGCACATCCCCACCATCGGCAGTATCTGCAGGAGGCACTGCCTCAAGAAGGGACATCCATCATCAACGATCCGCACGATCCAGGCCATGACATCTTCTCGCAGCTACCCTCAGGCACGAGGTACAGAAATCTGCAGTCCCATAGCATCAGGTTCAAGAACAGCTGCTTCCCTTCAACAATTCTATTCTTGAACCAAACGGCAGAACCCTCATCAGTGGAGTTTACCAACACCAGGACACATCCATCACTTTGCAGTAAAATGGACTTTTTTTGTTCTAATTGTGTTTTTTAATGTGTTTAATTTATGTTTCTCTTGTGAATGTTGCTTATCTGATGTGATGTGCCTGTGATGCTGCTGCAAGTTTTTTATTGCACCTGTGACCCATGTAACTGTACAGATGACAATAAATATGACCTTGAATTTGATTTTGACCTTTACATGAACTAAATCCAAAGCGTATATTCACTTTTTGATGCAAAAAAAATCTTTTTTTCACCTTACTGTGTTCAAGGGGCACCGGACCGCTCTCAACAATTCCACACACCCATTAAGACTTTCCTTCCTTTTGTTCCACATTGTCACATTTATTAATCAAAACAATTACTGGCATGGGCTGCTTTCAGTTCCTTGTTTCAATTAATGTAATCAGCATAAAACACATCGATGTCTTCCTCATCTGCTCCCTGGAAACTGATGTCAGGAATAAACATAACAGACTGTGAATGCAATGCATTGTGTACACAAAGCTTCCAACAGCAATGCATGGAGTTCCACAGATCGTGTGGTTGGCCATTTGTTATTCCATCATTGAAGTTTTCGGCATTCCTTGTAAAGTCTTGGTGCTGATTATCAATCTGCAAAATGTTGTGAAAAGTTACATGACTGCTGTGTTTACTGGGATTGTTGCTTTCTGTCAATTGTAGATTTTTACCTCTTTGCTATTCTCTCACAATCATTGATACCCTTTAGTAGTTTTCTCCCACTGGTTGTGCCATTTTAATTGAATATTTTATTCCTTTTAAATTTTATTTCTCTATCGTGCATTTCGTCACAATTAGCAACAGTGTTTCGTCTTACAACTTCTAATCTTCAAGGGTCTTAATACCTGTTATATCATCTCTTCTCAGTATAATGATAAACACACAACAAAATCAAAGTAATTTATTTTCTTGTGGCAATTGTATGAACAGATTCAAACAAAATTTGACATGAAATTTACGTTAAGGAGTTTAAAACAGAACTTGGAGTGTTTAGAAAACAGCCTGAGAAGGTTGATACAGCAGAATAGAGGATCCAGTAAGTGTAGGATGGAAATGTGTTCTGGAGATATTGTGATTCAATGTACTGGCTGCAGAGAGGTGATGAAAGTAAATTTATGGAGAGCGCAATGTGGAAGATCGGTCATTGATGAATCCAGATGGATGGGATTTTAACTCAAATAAGTGGAGGCAAGAGGAGGAGTGCATGGTGTAATAGGGCTTGATACTGGTATTCTTGGTGAAGGAAAAATTTGTGGGTGATCTTAAACGACAAGTAGATTGGACAAAGCAGATTACCAGTGGTGCATGTGGGTAGGGAGCCGTGAGAAATACAGAATTGGTTTGGTGGATGAAGAAGAGCATGTGAAAGGGACATCCGAGGGGGCGCAGCTTTGCAACAGTGATCTGTGATTTAACTGAGTTATGAAGATTTACAATGTTGGGCCAGTTGGTGCACTGTCTCTGTGCAAGTGGGAAAAGCCTCATCCCACCTTTTAACACCATGTCTACAGCGCTCTTCAAATACACATCCCGATGTGGTTTAAATATGCATATATCGCTTTCTGGAAGTGAGTTCCAAACACCCATCTGGGCGTCCTCACAAGAGGATGGGTTGATAGCATCGTTGTACCAGAGGGAAAAATATTGGATGCGGTGAAGCTAGTAGAAAACTCAGTGTTGTTGACAGTGTTCAAGTTTTCAGTGGAAGATCACTTTCTTGCTCTGGAATTTTTTACCACAGAGACAGACTCTCTGGTAAGAACCAAACTGAAGTATGACGCAACATCACATCGACAGATAACAGAATTCCGAGTGGAGTAACTGCCTGTGAACGGAGGTTCAAGTGTCAAATCAATAAAAGTTGAACAGAATCTTGTCAAGTGCAATATTATCTGAGTTCCATTGTTTGACTCAAACACACATTCAAAAAGCTAGATGCACCATATACTTTCAAACAAAATATGTGCCACACACACAAAATACACTTCTCCCACAAAAAAACACTGTAAACACCACAAACACACACACACGCACACACACACAAAATATGCTACATGCAAACACCACAAAAATATACACACCACTCTCACACCACGCATAAACATATACACCACAAACATTCAAACCACACTCATCCACACACACACAAAATGACAAATGCACACTCACTCTCTCTGTCTTCCTCTATTGCAGCTAACTTGGCCGTGATTGGGGTAATGTTCCGCAGACGATGTGGTCTCTCCAGATGTATCACTGTCTACCTGCTGTCGATGGCGGTGACGGATCTCCTGGTCATTATCACGGGCGTAACGTTAAACCCGTAATGTTCCCATGACGTTCCCATACAATTTCCTGACCATTGCTCCAGCCTGCATTGTGAATCTCACGGCAGCTTACGCCATAAGAGACTGCTCCGTCTGGCTGACGGTGATGTTCGCCTTATATCGCTTTGTGGCTATTTGCTGCCAAAAATTGAAAGCAAAATATTGCACGGAGCTAACGGCAGCTGTGGTGATCGGAACGGTTACTGTCCTGGGTTGTTTTTAAACGTATTTAACTATTTTATACATGAACCTCTGCCACAAAACTGAGCCCTCACCATGCAAAATAAAGTCAGCATTTTATACCTCACCTGGCTGGATAGCATTTGATTGGATCGATAGGATTTTCGCCACTTGTCTGCTATTTGTTCTAATTTTGCTGTTCAATTTAATCACCATCAGGCACATTTTAAGGGCCATTAAAATCCGCAGGAGATTCCAGGGCGGTGGGAACAGTGAGAGACAGAGTTACCCGGAGACGGACAGCCGCAGGAAGTCTATCGTCCTGCTCCTCAGTATCTCAGGTATCTTCATCCTCTTGTGGCTACTGACACTGATAACTTTTTTCGACGTTCGCATTGCTGACGTCACATATTTTTCAGATTCCAATTTCAGTGAATTAATTTTCCTTCTGCAAGAAAGCGGGTACGCGCTTCAGTTCTTGTGTTCCTGCGTGAGCCCATTTATTTATTTAGGGACACAGAGTAAGGTCAGAGACGAGATAAAGCTGGGGCTGAAATATCCACTGACTCTCATTAATAAATTACTGAAATGAACAATTTTTATTCTTGCGGAACAGTTCATGTTGCAAACCCCCCTCATCTTGCAAACCACTACCAACTTGTTCTCTATCATCTCACCTGCCCATAGAGTTATACAGCACGGAAACAGACCCTTTGACCCAACTCGTCAATGCAACCAGGTTGCCTCACTGAGCCAGTCCCATTTGCCTGCGTTTGGCCCATCTTCCTCTGAACCTTTCCTATCCATGGACATGTCCAAATGTCTCTTAAACATTGTAATCGTTCCCACCTCTAAAACTTCCTCTGGAAGTTCGTTCCATGCACTCACCACCCTCTGACCTCACTTTTGGGTCCACACTGCATTGTGATAACGTTTTGTTCTTCCGTTTAATGTTCACCTTGTTCTCCACCATCTCGCCTGCTCAGTAATATAGTGACAGAGTTACACAGCACGGAAACAGGCCCTTCAGCCCACCAACTCCATGCCGACCATCAAGCCCCCATTTACACTGATCCCTATTTTATTCTCCCCACATTCCTATCATCTCCTCCTAGATTTTACCACTCACCAAAACATTGGGGGCAATTTACAGCAGTTAATTAACCTCTCAACCTGCATGTATTTTGGATGTAGGAGGAAACTCATGTGGCCACAGGGAGAACGTGCAAATTCCACACAGACAGCACCGGAGGTCAGGATCGAACCTTGGTGTTTGGAGCTGTGAGGTAGAAGCACTACCTGCTGTCCCACTGTGCCGCCCACTTGCAACAACTTAAATGAATCAGCAGCACCAACAGGGGATGGTCAACCGGACATTACAGAGGTCTGGTCACAAGGAAGAGAGCTGAATATCCCGGAGTGTTTATTAGTGTCACAGAGCGGTTGGCAGATTCAACAATAGGAAGGAGTAGGGTAGGTCTGATAACACAACGGCATTAGGGCACTGGTGAGAAAGGAACATGAAGTATCAGTAAGTGGATTTGTTTTAGGGGTTAATTGCAAAGGGACAGTAGAAAACTGTTAGTCCCCCCGATGGACAAATTAAGAAGGAATTCGGGGCTTAAATCTAGAGTAAAGCAATCATCATGGGCTCATCATCGACTGTCCATTTCCCTCCACAGATGCTGCTCGACCCACAGAATTCCTCCAGCAGTTTGTGTGTCACTCCACATTCCAGTATCTGCAGTCTCTTGTGTCTCCTGTGTTAACTCCTTGTTGGCTCGGAAATCAAATGGCAGATGTGGCCTTGAGGATGTGAGTTCATTGAATGCCGGCGAGACGGGTTCCTTGAACATTATGTTGGAGGTTCAATCTGAGGCAGGATACTTAAAGAGAAACAAAACTCAAAATAAAGAAACTGCAGATGCTGGAAATCAGAAATAAAAGCAGAAAATGCCGAAAACACTCAGGTCAGACAGCATCTGTGGGAAGTAAGCGAGTTAACGTTTTACGTCAAAGTCTCTCTGTCAGAACTGTGGGAGGGTGGGAATGGGTGTTTTACTCCATCCCACTGCACCCAATCCAGGCCACACTTGGTCTCACTACTGGAGGCAATTTAAGGGTTAGTGTTCGGGTTACAGGTGGATATGTGCCAGCTGGGGGCAAATGGGAGGAATTTAGATGACCATGTTGGTGGGCATGGACAAGCAGGACTGCAGGACCTGTTTCCCTGCTAACTGCCTCTCTGCCTCTCCTCCTGATGGACAAGAGGTTGGAACGGCCACACGATGTCTAAAAACAAAGCAGACCAAATCCCTACTGAAGTTCAGAAAGTTAACGGTCCTAAATTGGACTCATGAGTTCCCTCAATCAGAAGTGGTAGCAAGTCAGATGGGACTGCAGTCAATGCGGTGTTAGATTACAACATCCCGGGTTACTGCTGTGTGTGTGTGAAGAGAAATTACCCTTCAGCACTCATTTACATCTTGCCTCTTGCCTTGATATAATGTCCTTTTGATTTTGGTCCCTCTACCATACAGAAAAAGTTTTGACTCTCCGGCCTATCAATGCCTCTCATAATCTTATAATACTGTGTGTTATAACGTGCATGTGACTAATAAAGAAATCTTATCTTATCCTACATGAATTTGCACTCAATCTTGTTAGAAATTAATTCATTTGAAAGAAACAGTTTTACACAGTTTGAAAATACCAGTCATATTCCACAAGTGGTAACATTACAATCTGATTCATCATCAACCACATTAATATAGTTTCCTTTTATCAAGGTAACAGCTTTTCATACATTGAAGAAACGCTTTTCTGGCCAAGTCAGATGGGACTGAAGTCAATGCAGTGTTATATTACAATATACCGGGTTATTGCTGTGCGTGTTGGTCATTACAAAGCCCGAGGGATTCTGATGGTTAATTCGTGGACTCTGGTGGACTCTGATGCTAAATTCGTTCTGCTTTATATCACTTCATGAACAATTTAACCAAATCAAAAAAATATGGCAGGGTTATGGGAATCCGTGCAGCAAGACCAGAGCAAAAGTTGGAAAAGAGAAAAGGAAG
Organism: Rhina ancylostomus; assembly: GCA_030265395.1. Lineage (NCBI taxonomy): Eukaryota > Metazoa > Chordata > Chondrichthyes > Rhinopristiformes > Rhinidae > Rhina > Rhina ancylostomus. Next base: position 17,039,150 of record JARFYF010000069.1, read on the forward strand.
AGTGTAGTGCAGAAAAGTCAGTTGCAAAGGTGACAAGATGCCGAAAGGACAATGAGTGCAAGGGCATTCGAGATGAATGCCCACAGTATTCAAAACAAGGGCAGTGAACTCGTGGCACAAATCAGTACAAAGGGGTATGATTTAGAGGCCATTACAGAAACGTGGTTGCAGGGTGGAGATGAGTGGGAATTAAATATCCAAGGGTATCAGGTAATACGGATGGATAGGCAGAAAGATTAGCGGGGTGGGGTGGTGCTCTTAATTCACGATGCGATCTAGCTGGTAGTGAGATACAATATAAGATCTACGGAGCAGATTGTTGAGTCCATCTGGGTCGAGATTTGGAAAAGTAAAGGGAAAAAAATCACAGTTGGGAGTTGTCTATAGGCCACAGAATAATAACATTACAGTGGCACAGGCAATAGAGCAAGAAATATTTGATGCATGTGAGAAAGGAACGGCAGTTGTCATGGGAGACTTTAAATTCTACATAGATTGGGCGTATCACATTGGTCAAGGCAATCCTGATGTGGACTTCATAGAATGCAAGTGTGACAACTTCCTTGAACAGCAGGGTAGTGAACCTACAAGGGAAAATATTATCTTGGTACTGGTCCTGTGCAATCAGACAGGTAAAATTAATGATCTTGTAGTTCGGGATCCTCTTGGAAAGAGTGATCATAGTGTGATAATTGGAGTTCTTTGTGGATATAATGGGTGCAGTGGATAGAGGGGAACAGGTAGTTGTTAAATACTTGGTCTTCCAGAAGGCATTCAATAAGGTGCCGCATAAAAGACCTATCCATAAAATAAGGATGCGTGGAGTTGGGGTAATGCATTAGCATGGACAGAGGATTAGTTAACCCACAGAAGGCAGAGGGTTGGGATAAATGTCTGTTTCTTTAGTTGGCAATCAGTGGTGAGTGGCGTGCCGCAGGGGTTGGTGGTGGGCCCACAACTCTTGACGATATCCATTTACGATTTGGGACTGAGTATCGAGTATCTGTTTGCTGATGACATGAAATTGAGTGGAAAAGTAAATTATGCAGAGGATGTGGAGAGTCTGAAGAGAGATATAGATAGGTTAAGTGATTGGGCAAGGGTCTGGCAGATGGAGTACAATGTGGGTAAATATGAGGTCATCCCTTTGGAAGGAAAAATAGAAAATCAGATTATTATTTTAAATGGTGAAAGATTGTAGCATGCTGTTGTGCAGAGGGACTTGGGAGTGCTTGTGCATGAATTTCAAAAGATTGGTTTGCAGGTGCAACAGGTCATCAAGAAGGCAAATGGAATGCTGCCCTTCATTGCTGGAGGGATTGAATTTAAGAGCACGGAGGTTATGCTGCAACCGTACAGGGTACCGAAGTGTCACAATGTTGATCGAGAGCAAACTCACAGAGAACCCAAATGCGGCACACTGATACAAGACTGGAGTCAGGATA
>JARFYF010000069.1:17043561-17055051 GCA_030265395.1 Rhina ancylostomus
AGGATTCTTCTTTGTGGGGAAGAAGGATGGCTCGCTGCGCCCTTGCGTTGACTACCGGGGCCTCAATAACATAACTGTGAGAAACAAGTATCCGCTGCCGCTCCTTCATTCTGGACCCCTCCCTAATTCAGGATTTCCATTGGAACCATCCAGACAAGACTGGTGGGTCGCCGAGAGGCTCCCGTTAAGGGGGGGTGTACTGTCATGGCTTTGAGTTCTGGTCCTCAATTTGGCTCCATTAATGCCTTGTTGTCCAGCACAGGTAGATGTTATGTACTTGGTTTTCCAGAAGACATTCGATAAGGTGCCGCACAAAAGACTTACCATGAAATAAGGATTTCATGGCGTTGGGAGGAAGGTATTATCATAGGCAGAGGATTGGCTAACCCACAGAAGGCAGAGAGTTGAGATAAATGGCTGTTTCTCTAGTTGGCAATCATTGGTGAGTGGGGTGCCGCAGGCGTCGGTGCTGGGCCCGCAACTGTACACGATATACATTTACAATTTGGAAGAGGGGACTGATTGTCACACATTTAATTTTGCTGATTACATTAAATTGAGTGGAAAAGCAAATTGTGCAGGAGATGAGGAGAATTTGCAGAGAGATTTAGATCGGTTATGTGAGTGGGCAGAGGTCTGGCACATAGAGTACAATGTTGGTAAATGCGAGGTCATCCACTTTGGAAGGACAAATAGAAAATCAGTTTATTATTTTAAAGGCTGAAAGATTGCAGCGTGCTGTTGTGCAGAGGAACCTGGGAGTGCTTGTGCATGAATCGCAACATGTTGTTTTGCAGGTGCAACAGGTCATCAAGAAGGCAATGAAGGGCAATGCTGCCCTTCATTGCTGGAGGGATTGAATTTAAGAGCCGGGAGGTTATGCTGCAACTGAACAAGGTACGGGTGAGGCCGCACCTGGAGTACTGTGTGCAGTTCTGGTCTCCTTACTTGAGGAAGGATAACCTGGCTTTGGAGGCGTTGCAGAGGAGGTTCACCAAACTGAATCCGGAGATGAGGGAGTTATCCGATGTGGAGAGATTGAGTCACCTGGGACTATACTCACTGGATTCAGAAGAATGAGGAGGGGGGTCTTACCGTAACAGATGAAATGATGAAAGGGACAGATGAGATCGAGGCAGGAAGGTAATTTCCTCTGGGAAGTGAGATTAGTACAAGGGCACACAGCCTCAAGCTTTGGGGGAATAGATTTAGGATGGAAGTGAGGAGGAACTGCTTTTTTACCAGACAGTGAATCTGTGGAATTCTGTGCCCAGGGAAGCAGTAGAGGTAAACTCGGTGTTCTCTGCATATGGAAGGAGCTGTCGGGGAAGTGGCAGTACATTGAAAAGACATTTAAAAGACGTTTGGGCAGATACATGGATTGGGAAGGTTAAGAGGGATAAGGGTCCCTCATAAGAGGCAATAGCTATGAGCTCAGTTAGGCAAATTGGTCAGCATGGACGAGTTGGGCCGAAGGGGCTGTTTTCCCTGCTCTATAACTCTATGACTCTGTGACTCTCCTGCACATGGGGGACAAGGCACATCAGTTGGACTCACATCTACATTCCAGTAGAGAATCTACATGTATTTTTCTTCTTTAACCCACACACATTTTTCTAAAAGCCATTGGAAAGAAGAATCTAAATGATTTACAATACATAAATGAGAGAGCCACCAACAGTTTGCTGAGCATTAATGTGACTCACTGTCCTGCCCGTCCTCAGGCAACAAAGTCAGCGTTTTGCACGGTAATTTACAATGAAGGAGGCTCAAGGACTCAACGTTCAAGTGATTTCCTTTGACACAGTGGAGAAGGCTGCAGACAGCACAATGTCTGGAGGTGCACTCTTTGAGGCACTGCCGCAAAAAGGCAACATCCATAATCAAAGATCCCCACCATCCGGCCATACCATCTTCTCGCAGCTGTCATCAGGCAGGAGGTACAGAAGCCTGAAGTCCCACACCACCAGGTTCAAGAACAGCTAATTCCTTCAACTCTTTATTTGTCAAACCAACCGGCAAAACTCTGATCACGGGAGATTCACAACACTATGAAAACTTTGATCAGTTTGCACAAAAATGGACTTTTTGTTTGTATTCTGTTTTCTTGTAAAAAATGTGTAATTTAAGGTTATTTCATGTTTTTCTAGTGAATGCTGCTTATATAATGCTATATGCCTGTGATGCTGCTGCAAATATTTTTTTATTGCACCTGTGCAGTTTTTTATTGTACTTGTGCCTCTGACAAAGAACTCGACTTTGATTTTGACTTCATGACTGAGCAGCTGAGACGATAGAGAACAAGATGAGAGTGGTTGGCAACATAAACTGTTCCCAAAGAATAAAAACTGTTTACTATATTAATTTATTAATGAGAGTAAGTGGATATTTCAGCCCCAGCTTTATCTCGTCTCTGATCTTACTCTGTGTCCCTGCGTAAATAAATGGGTTCAGGCAGGAACACAAGAACTGAAGCACGTACCCACATTCTTGAAGAGGGAAAATTGATTCACTGAAATTGGAACCTGAAAAGAAAGAGATGTTGGCAATGCGAATGTAGAGGACAGTTATCGGAGCCAACAGCCACAAAAGAATGAAGATACCCGAGATACTGAGGAGCAGGACGATAGACTTCCTGCGGCTGTCCGTCTCCGGGTCGCTCTGTCTCTCACTGTTCCCGCCGCCCTGGAGTCTCCTGAGGATTCTAATGGCCCTTAAAATGTGCCTGATGGTGAGGAAATTGAGCAGCAAAATTAGAACGAATGGCAGACAAGGAGTTAAAATGCTGTCGATCCAGTCATGTGCGATCCAGCCAGGCGAGGTATAATATGTCGACTGAATTTTGCACGGTGTGGGCTCGGTTTTATGTGGCGGTTCATATATAAAACACAAAAATCCATTTTTAAACAGCCCAGGGCAGGAACCGTTCCGATCACCACAGCCGCTGGTCGCTGCGTGCAATATTTCATTTTCAATTTTTGGCAGCAAATAGCCACAAAGCGATCAAAGGTGAACATCACTGTCACCCAGCCGGAGCAGCCTCTTACAGCATAAGCTACTGGGACATTCACACTGCAGGCAGGAGCGAAGGTCAAGAAATTAGACGGGAAAGTCATGGGAACAATCCGGATAAATATCACACCTGTGATAATGAGCAGGAGATCCGTCACCGCCATCGACAGCAGGTAGACAGTGATACATCTGGTGAGACCACATCGTTTGCGCAACATTACCCCAATCACGGCCAGGTGAGCTGGAGTGGAGGAAGACAGAGGGAGTGTGTGTGTGTTCGTGATTGTTTGTGTGTGGTGCGAGTGTGTGTGTGTGTGTGTGTGGATGCATGCTCTGTGAGAATAAGTGTGTGTATATGTGTATGTGAGAGTGGTGTGTGTATTTGTGTGTGATATGTCTGGAGTGTATTTTGTGTGTGTGTGTGTGTGTATGGTGTGTTTTTTGTGTGTGGTGCTTATTTTGTGTGTGGTATATGTGTGGTGTCTGTTTTTTGTGTGGTGTGGATTTTGTGTGTGTGCTATGTGTGGTGTGTTTTATCTGGGAGGTGTGTATTTTGTGTGTATGGCGTATATTTTGTTTTAAAGTGTGTGGGCTATGGTGCGCATTTTGGTTTTTGAATTTGTGTGTTCGACAAAGATATCAAACAGTGGAACTCATAAAATTGTACTTGACGGTCTTCAGTGCGAATTTATTGCTTTAACACTTGAAATTGAGTTGACAGACAGTTACCCCACCATGAATTCTGTTATATAACTAACTGCACTGTGATGTTGCAACATACTTGAGTTTGGATCTTACCAGAGAGTCTGTTTCTGTGTATAAAACTCAGGGAAAGATCGTTATCTTCCACTGAAAACTTCAACTCTCTCAACATCACTGATTTTTGTGTTGTTCGTCGGCTCTTCCAAATAAATGAAAATACTGAAAACAGCGTTTTTCGTCTAGTTTCGCCCATCCAATATTTATCCCTCTGCTACGACAATGCCAACAACCGCTCCTCTTGGGAAAAAAAACCCAGACGAATGTTTGTAACTCACTTCCCGAAAGCGATATATGCATATTTAAACCACATTTGGATGTGTATTTGAAGAGCGCTGTAGACATGGTGCGGTGAGGTGAGGTGAGGAATTTTCACCAGCACAGAGACAATGCACCAACTGACCCAACATTGTAAATCTTCATAACTCAGTTAAATCACAGATCACTGCTGCAAAGCTGCGCTCCCTCGGATGTCCCTTTCACATGCACGTCATCATCAACCAACCCAATTCTGTATTTCACTCTGCTCCCCATCACCCACCGCACCCCCTCACCAGGCACCACCAGTAACATGGTTTCTCTAATCTACATGTAGTTTAAGATACCTCACAGTTTTTGTCCTTCACCAAGAATACCAATATCAACTCCTATTACACCATGCACGGAATATGGCGGAATATACTATTAATGGTAGGACTCTTGGCAGTGTGGAGGATCAGAGGGATCTTGGGGTCTGGGTGCATAGGACGCTCAAAGCGGCTGTGCAGGTTGACTCTGTGGTTAAGAAGGCATATGCTATTTTGTCCTTCACCAATCGGGGAATTGAATTTTGGAGCCGAAAGGTATTGTTGCATCTATATAGGACCCTGGTCAGACCCCGTTTGGAGTATTGTGCTCAGTTCTGGTCGTTTCACTACAGGAAAGATGTGCAAACCAGAGAGAGGGTGCAGAGGAGATTTACGAGATGCTGCCTGGAATGCGGAGCATGCTTTATGAAAGCAGGTTGAGGGTACTCGGCCTTTTCTCCTTGGAGGGATGGAGTTTGGGGGGGAACTCACAGAGATGTATAAGATGATGAAAGGCATTAACCAGGTAGATAGTCAGAGGGTTACCTCAGGGCTGAAATGGTGGCCACGAGAGGACATGGCTTTAAGGTGCTGGGGAGCAGGTATAGAGCAGATGTCAGAGGTAAGTTTGTTTTTTACTCAGAGTGGTGAGTGCTTGGAATGGGCTGCCGGCACCGGTGGTGGAGGCGGATACGATAGGGTCTTTTAAGAGACTATTGGATTGTTACATGGAGCTGAGTAAAGTAGAGGGCTATGGGTAAGACTAGTAACTTTTCGGGTGGAGACATATTCGGCACAGCTTTGTGGGCCGAAGGGCCTGAATTGTCCTGTAGCTTTTTCTATGTTTCTACGCTTCACTCCTCTTGCAAACTGCATGTAGTTTAAGATACCCTACATATTATCAGCTTCACCATGAATACCAATATCAATCCCTATTCCACCATGCACCCCTCCTCTTGCCTACACTTATTTGAGCTAAAATCCCATGAATAGTAGTTCATCAATGACCGATCTTCCACATTGCACTCTCCATAAATTCACCTCTCTGCAGCCAGTACATTGAATCACAAAAACTCTAGTTGTGATACTCATCCTACACTTACTGACTTACCAGATTCTCAGTTCTAGTAATTCAAAATTCTCATGCTGTTTTCTAAACACTCCACGCCCTATTTTAAACTCCTTAATGTAAATGTGATGTCAAATTTTCTCTGAAACTGTTCATACAAGTGCCATAAGAAAGTAAGTTTTTTGCCAATCTCGTTGGGTGTTCACCATCAGAATGAGAAGAGATGATATTATAGGTATCAAGGCCAGATTAGAAGATCAAAACCCAAGCAGAAGATTACATGTTCTAAGGAAGAAACTCCACCACTAATTGTGATAAAATGCACTATTACGTAATAAGTTTTTTAAAGGAATAAAACATTCAATTAATATACTACAACCAATGGGAGAAAACAATAAAAGGGTATTTATGATACTGGGAGAACAGCAAAGGGATAAAAATTACAATCGACAGAAAGCTACAATGCCAGTAAGCACAGCAGTGATGCAACATTTCACAACATTTCACAGATTGGTAATTAACACCAATACTTTACCAGGAATGCCGATGACTGCAATGATGCAATAGCAAATGGCCCATCCAGGATCTGTTGAACTCCATGCATTGCTATTGAAAGCTTTAAGCACACAATACACTGTATTCACAGTCTGTTATATTTATACCCAACATCAGTCACCAGGGAGCATATTCGGAAGGCATCTTTGTTTTCATACTATTTACATTAATTGTAACAAACAACTGATGACAATTATTGCTTTGTGAATAAATGTGTTCAAAGTGTTGTCCTCTTTCCATTTCATCCAAGAACATAACGAAAGTCTTAAAGGATGTATGGAATTGGTGAAAGCTGTCTTCAGACTACTGAACACTGCAACCAGTGTCAATGTGTTTTCGGTTTTAAAAAATGAACAGAGACTTTGGATTTAGGTTGTGGAATGATCAAAGTCAAATTCAAATTCAAGTTTTTTAAATCATATTTACAAGTACATGTGTGCACAGGTGCAATGAAAAACTTACCGGCAGCAGTATCTCTCTACGGTACAGTACGGGACGGCATGGTAGCATAGCAGTTAGCGCGATGCTATTACAGCGCCAGCGATCAGGGTTCAATTCCCGTCACTGTCTGTAAGGAGTTTGTACGTTCTCCCGTGTCTGCGTGGGTTTCCTCCAGGTACTCCGGTTTCCTTCCACATTCCAAAGACGTGCGGGCAGGTTAACATGGGGTTTAAAATGGACGGTGCAGACTCGTTGGGCCGGAGGGGCCTGTTGCCACGCTGTAAATAAAATTTTTGAAAAAAAATAAAAATCACATTTACATCGCATCAGAAAATCATCATTCACAAGAGAACCATAAATTAAACATATTTTTTACAAGAAAGAACACAATTAGAACAAAATAAAGCCCATTTCAGTGCAAAGTGATGGAAGTGGTCATGGTGCTCGTAAACTCCAGTGATTCTGATTGTGCCAGTTGGTTTCATTCATGAATTCAAGAACCAAAAAACACCATTCAAGAACCAAATGATTGAAGGGAAGTTTCTGTTCTTGAGACACAAGAGATACTGCAGATGCTGGAGAGCTGGAATAACAGACATGAAATGCTGGAGGGACCCAACAGGTCAGGCAGCATCTGTGGAGGGAAATGAACAGTTGATATTTCGGGCCGAGTCTCTTCATCATGACTGGAAAGGAAGATGGAAAAAGTCAGAATCAAAGGGTAGGGGGAGGAGGAGGAGCACAAACTGGCAGGTAATAGGTGAGTCCAGGTGGGAGGGGAAAAGTAGGTAGGTGGGTGAGGGGGTAAAAGGGAATGACATGAGGTGATCGTTGGAAGAAGCAAAGGGCTGAAGAAGATGGAATATGATATGAGAGGACAGTAGACCATGGAAAAAGGGAAGGAGGTGGGCAGGTCGTGAGGGAGGGGGAGTGGAAAGAGAAGAGGTGATAGGGCCACAGGAAAAGGGAGAACAAAGGGTGGGGTGGGGGCGAAGGAAAACAGAGGGGAGGGGTTACAGGAAGTTAGAGAAATCGATGCCGGTGCCCTCAGACGGCAAGGGTCGAATATTTGGTGTTTTTATTTCAAGATGCATCTGGCTGTGGTCAACGACCTTGAGACAGGACACCCTGAGGCCCTCTTTATTATTGCAGGGGACTTCAACCAGGCCAACCTCAAGAGTATGTTACCAACGTACTAACAGCACATATCCTGCTCCACCAGGGGCCCTCACACCCTCGACCACTGCTATACAACCATCAAAGATGCCTTCCGAGTCACCCTCAACCCCCGACATACTTTACCCCTCTCACCTGGACTCACCTATTATCTGCCAGTTTGTGCTCCTGCCACTCCCCCTACCCTTTTATTCTGGCTTCTGCCCTCTTCCTTTCCAGTCATGATGAAGGGACTCGTCCCGAAACGTGAAATGTACATTTCCCATCACAGATGCTGCCTGACCTGCTGGGTCCCTCCAGCATTTCATGTCTGTTGTTCCAGATCTCCGTGGACTGGTCCATGTTCAAAGACTCAGCTGCCAGCCCAGATGAGTATGTCACCGCCATCACAGACTTTCTCAGCAAGTGTGTGGAGGACTGTGTACCAAAGTGCACAGGTATTCCTAAACTGGGAACTATGGATGAACTGGGAGATAGGTATTGGTATTGGTTGATTATTGTCACTTGTACCGAGGTACAGTGAAAAACTCCCTACTGAAGTCGAAGACAGCTGCACACAAATCTGGTGATCCTGACCAGTACAAGAAATCGAGATATGACCTTTAGAAAGCTATCAGGGATGCCAAGCGACAATACCGACACAAAATAGAGTCCCAGACCAGCCGTCAGTTATGGCAGTGCTCACATGCCATAACAGGCTACAATACAAAGACAAGCTGTATTGTATTTTACAATAATTAACAAAGGCGCATCCGTTCCTGATGAGCTTAACGCATTCTATGTGCGTTTTGAACAGAAAGGAAGTGGATTGTCACCAGCTACCCTGAGACCTTCCAATGCAAATGAATCCGTGGTCCCCTCAAGGACGTAAGATCAGTCATCCGGAGAATGATCACGAGGAAAGTACCTGGCCCACACGGTGTCCCTGGCCAAGAGTTCAGATATTGTGCTGATCAGCTGCCGGAGTATTTGCGGACATATTTAACCACTCCCTGCTTCAATCTCAGGTTCCCTCCTGCTTTAAGATCACTATCATCCTGGTACGGAAGAAAAGCAAGGTAACATGTCTCAATGACGAACGACCAGTGGTGTTGACATCCACCATCATGAAGTGCTTTGAGAGGTTGGTCATGGCACACATCAACTCCAGCTTCCCAGACAATCTCGACCCACAGCAATTCGCCTATCGTCGTAACAGCGGATGCCATCTCCCTGGCCCTATACTTAGCTCTGTAGCATCTGGACAGTAAAGACACCTAGGTTAGACAGTTGTTTATTGACTACAGCTCTGCCTTCAAGACTATAATCCCAAGGAAACTCGTCAACAAACTCCGAGACCTGGGACTCAACACCTCCCTCTGCAACTAGATCCTTGACTCACTGACCGCCCTTTAATTCGTCTGTTATTTGATGTTGCTTTGGAACCTTGGCAATTGCCTTTCGGGCCTCTTAAAACATATTGGGAATCACTCGTGGAAAGGGGATCCATAAGATATCATAATATGCAGGTGACCTGGTATTCAACATGTCTCACCCGGAGAAATCCATCCCTGCAGCATTATCACTGCTTAGTTTAGTGTTTTCTCTGGTTATAGATTAAATCTTAATAAGAGTGTGTTTTTCTCATTAAATATGCAAGACCCAATTTAGATTAGTGACTGATTATTTTACGTATCTGGGTGTGAAAATTACCAAGAAGCACAAGGACTTATTCAAAGTTAACTTCTTACCCTTAATCGATCATGTTAAACAATTGTTTACTAAATGGTCCCCATTGTCTCTATCATTGATTGGTCAAATTAATGCCGTTAAGATGAACATTTTACCAATTTCTTGTACTTATTTCAGGCGGTTCCAACTTATATCTCGAAATCCATTTTCAACACCATTGATTATAAAATTCTTTCATATATATGGCAGAATAAAAACCCAAGGTCAAGTAAGAAATATTTACAAAAATTAAGAAAGGATGGTAGTACGGCTTTGCCTAAATTTAGATTTTCCTATTTGACAATTAATATTAGATATTTAATTTTCTGGCACAAGATTCAGATGTAATTCAATGTCCTCGATGGGTGTATCTTGAGTATGAGTCCGTGCGAGGATTTTCATTAGCTTCTATTTTAGGAGCCTCACTACCTTTCCCATTTACCAAATTCAGTAAACAAATGACTAAACCAATAGTTAAACACACAATATGAATATGGTTTCAATTTCGTAATTTTTTTGGATTGAAGAAATTCATTTTATCAAGTCGTATCCAGTCCATTTTTTTCAACCATCCAGAATTGATTTAGCTTTTTGTTCATGGAAAATGAAGGGAATAACATGTTTCCATGATTTATTCATTGAGAACTGTTTCTTTGTCTTTTGAACAGCTGTCGAATAAATACAATCTGCCCAGATCACATTTTTTTCTGATATTTACAGATTAGAAATTTTTTAAAAGTTATTTTACCATCTTTTCCAACACCCTATAAAATTGAAATTACGGGAAAAAATAGATTTTAATCCTTATCAGAAGGGCTTGATAGCAATAATTTATGATCGGATCATGAAAATACATCGAGATACACTTGATAAAATGAAGAATGAAAGGGAAAGAGAACTCCAGATACTTTTACCCCCAGAGATATGGAAGAAAATTGTCCAATTAGTTAATACATCATCGGTGTGTGCCAGACACTCTTTGATACGGCTGAAGGTGGTTCACAGGACCCATTTGTCCAAGGACAAGTTAGCCCGTTTATATCACCATATCACCATAGTCGCAGCTACAAACGCTAAGCAGCATCAGGGAGGGAGAGAGTTATGTAGACACGGTGCATCAGGTGACAGTCACCCCCCCTTAGAGCAGGTACTTCTGGGGTTCAGAATGGTGACTGTCAGGGGAGGGAAGAGGAAGATGAAGTCAGACAGGCAGGCAGAGCAGGGAACCCCGGAGGATGTTCCCCTCAGAAACAGGTTTTCCACCTTGCAGGCTGTTGAGTGAGGTGACCTTCAGGGGCCTAGCTGCAGTAACTAGGTCTCTGACACTGAGACTGGCCCTGCTGCTGAGAAGGGAAGGGTGAGAAAGACACATGCAGTAGTGATAGGGGACTCAATAGTCAGGGAAACAGATAGCAGATTCTGTGGCAGTGAACATGAGTCCCGGATGGTATGTTGCCACCCAGGTGCCAGGATCCGGGATGTCAATGATCGGGTCCACAGGATTCTTGAGCGGGATGGAGAGGAGCCAGAAGTCGTGGTTCATGTTGGCAACAACGACATAGGTAGGAAGGGGGATGAGGTCCTGAAGAGTGAGTTTAGGGAGCTGTGCAAGAGACTGAGGAACAGGACCTCGAGGGTAGCAATCTCGGGATTGCTGCGGGTGCTACGCGAGAGTGAAAGCAGGAACAGGAGGAGGTGGCAGTTAAATGCGTGGGTGAGATGTTGGTGCAGGATGGAGGGTTTTAGATTTCTGGATCATTGGAACTTCTTCTTGGGAAGTTGGGACCTGAACAGAGAAGACGGGTTACACCCGAACCAGAAGGGGGCCAATATCGTAGCGGCTGGGATTGCTTGGGTGGTTCGGGACGGTTTAAACTAATTAGTGAGGGGGGGAGGGAACTGGAGGAGTAGGTCAGGGAAGAAGGGTATGGGGAAAAGCGAGATCAAACAGGTAGAGAGACTTTGGGGAAGGAGAACCAGAGTACAGGCTATTAAAGTAGTAAGGTGGATGGTCTGAAGTGCGTGTACGTAAATGCAACAAGCGTCGGGAATATGGGAGATGAACTGAGGGTTTGGATAAGTATGGGGGACTTTGATATTGTGGCTATAAGAGACGTGGCTGACGTCAGGGTAGGAGTGGATGTTGAATATTCCTGGTTTCCAGTGTTTTAAAAGGGATAGGGAAGGGGGCGAAAACGAGGA
>JARFYF010000069.1:17137719-17149171 GCA_030265395.1 Rhina ancylostomus
TTCCTCTTCTGATCTCCGAGGCAAGATTCCTTCCAGTTACTGCCTGCGTTTGTCCTGAGGAAGTATCCTGACTCCAGCCCTGTATTGGTGTGCCGCATTTGGGTTCTCTGTGAGTTTGCTCTCGATCAACATTATGACAGGGACAACCGGCGAGAAAAGAAACAGATAAGGGGTGCAGTCTCCATTCCAAGCTGGAGCGTTGAGAGATAACTGCTCCCACCCCAGAGTCGGAGGCGTCGACCTCCACAATGAATTGGCGGGACGCTTCCAGTTGGATTAGGATGGTAGAGGACGTGAAGGGTTTCTTTAGGTCCGAGAATGCAGAGTCAGATTCGGGATTCAACAGGAAAGGGACCTCTGGTGAAGCAACTTGAGTAAGGGGCGCCGCCACCCGATTATAATCCCGAATGGAACGGCGATAGAAATTCGCAAACCCCAGAAACCGTTGGAGTTGTTTGCGTGTGGTGGGTCGAGACCACTCCGCCACTGCCCAGATCTTCTCAGGATCCGCCCTTACTCGTCAGCTCTCAGTGATGTATCCTAAGAAACTGACTGAGTGGACATGGAATTCACATTTCTCGGCTTTGACAAAGAGCTTGTTCTCCAAAGCCTCTGGAGAACCTAACGCACATGCTGTGTTCCTGAAGACTACCGGATGAGATCAGGATGTCATCTTGATAGACAAACACAAATCGATTTATGAGGTCTCGTAAATCATTGATCAGCTCTTGGAAGACGGCGGGAGCATTGATAAGGCCAAATTGCATTACTAAGTATTCGATGTGGCCGAGAAGGGTATTAAAGTCTGTCTTCCACTCATTCCCATCCCTTATCCTGACCAGCTGGTCTGCGCTTCGAAGGTCAAGTTTACAGAAGATGGTGGCCCCGTGAAGAGGTTCAAATGCGGAATTGATGATCGGCAGTGGATACTCATATCTGACGGTTTTGGTATTGAGACCCCGGTAGTCAATGCACGGGCGCAGCGAGCCGTCCTTCTCCCCAACAAAGAAGAATTCTGCGCCTAGCGTGGAGGATGAGGGGCGAATAATGCCGACTGAGCGCGACTCATTGAGGTCCTCCTCCATCGCTTCAGTCTCCGGTCGGGACAGGTTATATAGCCGACTGGCATGTAGCGAGCCCCAGGGAGGATGTCATTTGCACAATCGCATGGGCGGTGAGGAGGAAGGGAACGAGCCCCTTGTTTGCTAAATACTTGCCCCAGGTCACGATACTCCGCTGGGTCCCGGGACAAGGCAGGCGCTTCGGCGGTCGACGAACGAGCAGTAGCCTGAACCGGAGAAAGTGCTGCGTGGAGACAATTAGAATAGCAGAGTGGACACTGACTTCCTTGCGCGTCTCTCGATCGAAGTGAGGATTGTGGCGGCTCAACCAATGGTACCCAAGGACCATTGGCATCTGTGGGGAGGTTATCAAGTGGAATCGGATCTGTTCGCGATTGCTTCCGGAGATCAACAACGACACCGGAGGTGTCCGGTGTGTGACTCGGGTCAACAGTCTGCCATCTAGTGACCGAAGCACTCAGTGAGCACCCAATGACTCCGGGGAATACTTGCCGGGAGGCTACCTTTTCATCCAACCGATTCCCTTCGGCGTCAGAGTCCACGAAAGCAGAGAAGTACAGGGACTATTGGAGGTATATAATGGCATCTGGCTGCAGCAACTGGTTCTGGGAGGCCATAGAGAAAGTCGTCTGGCTCGCTAGGAGCCTTCTCTCTACTGGCGAGCCCTTCCCTTTTGGCCGAAGGGGACAAGTGTCGAGAAAATATCCAGGCCGGCCGCAGTAGATACATCTCCCAGCTCTTTAATCTCCGACGTCTATCGGAGGGAGAAGGCCGGTTCCGTCCCAGTTTCATTGGTTGCTCCCCTGAGTTGGTGCAATCGGCTGGGTCAGGAGCACCTCTGGGGGCAGAAGGAGAAGAAGACGAGAGGCTCGGGTCAGGAGAGCCTGGGAAGGTGACCCGTGGGAGGAACGGAGGCGTTGGACGAGTCATCCTTTCTCTCTGCCTTTCCCGGAGTCGGTTATCCAGCCTGGTGGCGAGAGAAATCAATGAATCCAGGCTGGATGTTTCATCCTGGGACAACTCGTCCTTTATCCTGTTGCGGAGGCCTTGCCAAAACACAACCTGTAGAGCCTTCCCATTCCACCCCGAGTCGGTCGCCAACGTCCGGGAATCCACAGTGTATTCTGTGATGCTGCGGGAGTCTTGGGCGAGGGTGAGGAGTCGCTTGGCTGCCTATTTTTTCCACGGATGGGATGGTCAAAGACCTTTCTCACCTCCTGGATGGAGGTGTGAAATGAGGAGCATGTCTCTGGCTGATGGTTCCAGATGGCCGTGGCCCATTCCAGCACCCTTCCTCGCAACAACCCCACGCTGCATGCGACCTTGGATCGTTCAGTGGTGTACATGGAGTGCCGCAGCTCATAAACTAACAAACATTGTAGTAGGAAGGACCAGCATTTTCCCAGATCCCTAGTGCAGGGTTCTGGGTCAAGTACATGCAGTTCCCTGGGTGGTTGTATCAGTCTGGACGGTGGTTCTCCTACTGATGGCCCAGGCTGGTCAGACGGAATTCCAGAAGTGACAGAGGCAAGGAGAGCAGGGACTCGGCTGACCTGTTAACTGAGCTGCCCAGTAGTCGCAGTAAGGGTATGGAACTCTGCCACAACCCTCCCTAGCTCCTGATCGTGCCAGACCAACAGTGAGCCCTGGCTGGCAAGGGCTTCATTCAGGGGATTTCTCTCCGCTGGGTTTTATGCTGGCCAGAGTATTCGGTCATAAGTTTGAGCAAAGAGCAAACTCACAGAGATGCCAAATGCGGCACACTGGTCCAAGACTGGAGTCAGGCTACTTCCTCAGGGCCAAACACGGGCAGTAACTTGGAGGAATCTTGCCTCGGAGATCAGAGGAGGAATTCTAACACGAGCTGGATATTCACAAAGGAATAGAGAACATAGGACTGCTCTAGAGTTGACCACTCTTTGCAGTCAAGAGCCAAAGTATACTCGAAGGTTGACCAGTACTCTGGCAACTCGGGCGAGTGAAACCTAGGTGCTTATGGGGCCCTTATGTTAAGTTCGGCCCCTTATGGGGCTCAGGTGTATGTCGTTATGCAGTCAGTCCAGCATGGAATCCATGTGCTGTACAACAAGGCATCTAAGGAGCCAAAGCGAGGGCCAGTACTCAGAACCATGATAGTGGTTTCATTTACCTCAAATTATGGCAACATCTACAGGTCCGGGCCTCATTGAATTACTGAGTCGTTACTGGACAGCAAGAAGGTATTAAGTGCACATGGTCAATGTTGGTTCTGTTGAGACAAATGATATCATGGAGTCAGGGAGTCACGGGAACAATACGGTTCAGGTGCAAGGGCTTCGGCCAATGAGTCCATGCCGCTCACGGGACCCATCCAGCTCGACCCAATTCCGTGCGTTCGTCCCATACACCTCGTCCCACCACCTTAAAGGATCAACAGTGCCATTCCTAATGTTTTCCAAGTTTAAACGTGATATATTTCGAGGCACGCCCCCTCTCATTGAGCTTCCAGGCTTCACATCATGGAAACCGGTCCTTCACCCTCCGGCGTCTGCACCGACCATCAAGCCTGTCGACACCGAGCCCAAGTGCCTGCATTCATCCCATGGGCACGTCTTGTTCCCGTCTCCAACCCCTCCTCCTGAAGCCCATCCCAGCTGGAAATATTCGTGTAAATTTCGCCCTCGAATCCCTTTTAAGCTTCTTCTGCCCAACTTAAACTGATGAGCTCTGCTTTTTGACACCCCTTCTTTCTTTTTCAATCTATTTTTTATTAGTTTTCAAATCAATGCAGATTAATATATTGCATCAATGTTTGTACATGTATTACAGAGAGATCCGGATAACACGAATGGCATAGGTAATCATACAGAACTATAAAATATACTTTAATAAATCTATAGATCTAACGATCTCTTAATTAATGAATATAATATAAAAGAAAGAAAAGATTTCTTATATAAATTAAGAAAAAGAAAAAATCAGTAAGAAAAATTATAAACAATACAAACTAAATTAATCAGAAGAATTAAAAAAGCTGGGCTAAAATTTTTCATTGGAAACAGAGTAATATTGTGTTATCAACTCTGTTCCTCTAAATTAAAAAGTTATTGAAAGGTGATCTACATCATGTGAAAATATTGAATCAATGGACTCCAAATGTCTTCACATTTAAGCGAAGGATCAACAGTACCTTCTAATTAGTAAATTAGTACTAATGTACCAAGGTACATTAGTTACCTAATGTTTTCCAAGTTTAAACATGATATATTTCGAAACAACTATTGCAAGGTAGTAGGGGGTATTGGATCATTCCATTTAAGCTAAATAGAACGCTTGTTCATTAATGTAACAAGGCAATCATACAGTTCGTGGAAGCAGATAAATGGTCAGATTCTATCCTCGGTAATCCAAAAATTGCAGTAATCGGGTGAGGTAGTAAATGAAATTTCGATACATCTGAAATAATGTAAAAATTTTTTCCAAAAGAGGACAGACCCAAAACACTTTTGTCAAAGAGGCCACGTTTGATTTATATTTATCACATATAGGATCTACATGGTTGTAAAAACGAGCTAGATTACCTTTGGACATATGGGTTCTGTGAACTACCATATATTGGATCAACGAGGGTTTGGCACACATCGAAGTATTAACTAAATGAAGAATTTTCTTCCAAGTCTCTGTAGGTATTGATGCCTGAAGTTGGCTTTCCCATTCATTCTTAATTTTGTTCAGTAACTCGGGGCGTATTTTCATAATAAAATCAGAGATTATTGCTATCAAGCCCTTCTGATAAGGATTAAGACCTATTTTTTTCCCGTTGTTTCAGTTTAGTAAGGTGTCGGAAAAGAGTGCATGGTAGCTTTTAAAAAAAATTCTAATCTGCAAATATCGATAAAAGTGTGTTTTTGGCAAGTTGTATTTGTTAGACAATTGTTCAAAAGATGAAAAACAGTTATCAATGAATAGATCATGAAGCATACCATTCCCTTCCTTTCCATATGGAAAAAGCTGAGTCAACTCTTGAAGGATGAACGAAAAAAATAGATTGATTGGGACTTGACAAGTTAAATTTATTCAATTAAAAAAAATGAAACCATATTCGTATTGTGTGTTTAACAATTGGGTTACTCATATGTTTACGTAATTTGTTAAGTGGAAAGGGGAGTGAAGCTCCTAAAAGTGAAACTAATGAAAATTCAAGTACTGATTGGTGCTCAATGTGTGCCCATTTGGGGCATTGAATTATATCTAAATCTCGCATACAAAAAAATAAATATCTCATATTAATTACCCAGTAATATGATCTCAAGGCTATACCACCAACCTTTTATAGGTTTGTAAATATTTCTTACTTAATCTTGGGTCTTTATTCTGCCAAATATATGAAAGAACTTTGGAATCATGAGTGTCAGAAAAAAAAGATTTCGGGACAAAAATTGGAATCGCCTGAAACAATTATAAAAGTTTTGGTAAAATATTCACGATAATCGCGTTAATTCGGCCTACCAATGATAAAGACAGTGGAGTACACTAAGTGAATAATTGTTTAACATGATCAATTAAAGGCAATAGATTAGCTTTAAATACGTCCATATGTTTCTTGGTAATTTTAACAGTTAAATACATAAAATTGTCACAATGTTGAGCAAAGAGCAAGCTCACATAGAACCCAAATGCAGCACACTGGTACAAGACTGGAGTCTGGATACTTCCTCAGGACAAGCACAGGTAGCAACTGGAAGGAATCTTGCCTCAGAGATCTGAAGAGGAGATATTTGATTATTAGTAAGTATTGAAGCCATAGATGCACAATAAATCATTTTAATTTTGGATATAAATTTGGGAGAAAATTAAATTTTTGAAGCGTAGTGAACAGATAGTCCCATTCGACTCTATCAAATGCCTTTTCAGCATCTTGTGAAACGACACGTTCTGGAATTTGGGATGAAGGAATATGTATAATATTCATTAATCTCCTAATATTAAAATGTAAATAACGATTCTGAATAAATCCTATCTGGTCTTCAGTGATAATTTGTGGGAGAATTTTCCAGTCTAAAGCCAATATTTTGGAAAATATTATTGAGTCTGTATTTAATAAATAAATAGTTCTAAAAGATACACTATCAGTGGGATCTTTATCATTTTTAAGAATTAAAGATATACTTGCTTCAGAGAAAGATAGTAGTAATTTGCCCACTGAGAGGGCGTCTTTAAAAATTTTGGCTAACCAGGGAACAAGAATATCAGAAAAAGATTTTAAAAATTCAGCTGTAAATCCGTCAGGACCGGGTGTTTTTCCCGAGTTCACTGAAAATATTATTTTCTTTATGTTTTCCTCCGAAATGGCAGCATCTAATATGGAACATTCATTTACCGATAGTTGGGGAATCTTCAGATCTCTTAAAAATTAATACATTAATGTCGGATCCTCGGGGGATTCTGATTGGTATAAAGGAGGATAGAATTCTTGAAATGATTTGTTAATTTGAAGATGATCTATCTTATTGGTATCATCAGATTTACGAATTTTATTTATTTGACGTTCAGATAAAGTAACTTTCAATTGGTTGGCCAATGATTTTCCGAATTTATCGCCGTGTACATAAAATTGACTTTTGTTTCTAACTAGCAGATTTTCAATTGAAGAAGTTAAAAATGAACTATGTTGTTAATGGAGTTCTCTTCATTTTCTTAAAAAGCTCCAAATTCGGAGCATCAGAATTTTTTAATCAATTCATTTAATCTTGTCAGCCAATAAACATATTTCATTATTTGTTCGTCTTTTTTCCCCAATCCAGTGGAATATGAAATAATTTGACCACGGATATATGCTTTAAAAGTATCCCATATTATCCCACTGGAGGTATTTTAAGTGAAGTTAGCTGAAAAGAAAAATGAAATTTATTCTTTAATAAACTGGACGAAATCTGAGTCTTAAGAAAAGGTTGAAATCTCTATTGCCTGACATCAAAGGATACGACTGGTAATTTAATTGAAAAATAAAACAATGTTGCATGATCAGAAATTGCAATTGCATTATATTTACAGTCCGCAATAAGTGGAGCTAATCTGGCATCAATAAGAAAATAATTAATCCTCGAGTAGTTATGATAATCATGAGAAAAGAATGAAAAATCTTTAACACGTTGGTGTGAAAATCTCCAAACATCTAAAATTACGGATTCAACTAAAAAGAAATTAATAAAGACAGCCGATTTATTTGTAAGTGCAGGTTTTAACAAAGATCTATCCATCGAAGCGTTTAGACAGCAGTAAAAATCTCCACCCAGAATCACAGTGTATTCATTTAAATTACGTAAAAATGCAAACAAATGTTTAAAAAAATTCAGGGTTATCTACATTGGGTGCATAAGGATTAACCATAACAATTTTGTTTTATTGTGAAGCAGACCAGTAATTAATAAAAATCTACCATTTGCTTCTCATATTGTCTGCTGATGGACAAACGAAATTGAGGAGTCCATAAAACTACCCCTTTCACCTTTGCTTGTGAATTTGAATGGCACTGCTGACCCCTCCAGAATCTAAAAAAACGTTGATTATCTTTCTTCCTGACATGAGTCTCCTGAACGAAAGTAATCTGAGAATTTAATCTGTGAAAAAATTTAAACATTTTTTCTTGATTAGACGAAAAGTTTAAGCCAAGCACATTCCATGAAATAAAATTAATAGTTTCATCCATTTTAACAGATTAAAGAGCCATATGTTATGTAAAGGGTTAATCTTGGTATGTCCGAATCTCACCAACAGGAAGAAGTGAAAAAAAAATTCAAGGAGGAAATGGATATGACACTTTAAGAAGAAACGTAGTTTAGACAGAGGTTAAAAAAAGAAACAACCCCACCCCCTCCCCCAACAGCCCGAAAACTGGCCAATAGATAGCCAGAAAGCTACCCTCTACTTGAACGAACCCCATTTCTATTGATGACAGTAGGTCAGATTGAAACGTATGTAAACCACCTTGTTTTGTCTGAGAGTGAACAACTTAAACCAAACTAAGTATCAACATCGTTGTGATTGAACAGGAGCCAAAGTGCGTAAACAACCGATAATTGCAAATACAGTTTAATAATTATGACGAAAAGAAAGCAAACGATCAGTTATTTTGATAAATTCTTAATTATTTTTCAAACAAAACATTAAAAATGTTACAAAATAGTGAAATAAGTTTTTCATCTGAAAATTAATTAGATAGCAAAGCAAGTAAGTTGTAAATCAAAGGAAAACATTGTATCTCTTCTGCATTTCTTGGGTTCTAAAGTTAAGAATTATTCCAAGAAGAATCTTTCTGCCTCTTCGACAGATTCAAACCATTTGCGAAATTTATCATGCAATGAAATTCTCAGCCTTGCTGGAAATAATAGTGCAGGATGACAATTGCATTGATAGAGACGAGCCATAATTGGTTTGTAAGTTGGCCTTTCTTTCAGAATTTATGGGGTGTAATCTTCAACTGTTCGAAACTTACATTTTTTAAACTGATTTATTCCACGTCTAAGAACAGTACGAACTAAGAGATCCTTGACGATGACAAAGTGAAATCAGTATTACTGGCCAAGGTTTTTGATCCGGAGCAGGTTTAGATCTCGATGGTGTCTGAGCCCTATCCAGAATGAGCTGAACAGGGAATATTTCGGAACCAAACCTATCGACCAAAAGATTAGAAAAAAATTCTCTAGGATTACCAGTCTCAGGGTTCTCCGGGGGAAATTAAATATTCTTAGGTTTTTCCTCCTGCTGCGTCCTTCCAGGTCGATGATCCTCTGTTGTTGCTTTTCCAGGCTTTGCTTGGTCGTTATTAAGGCTTTTTCAAGTGAATGAAGTTTGGCATTTCTCTTTTTAACAGCTTGGGCAAGTACAGCAATTACTTCCATTTGTTTCACACTGTCCTGGATAAGAATGTTTTGCTTATCTTCGTAATCTTTTCAAATGGACTTCAATTCGGCAAAGCTCTATCGAAATTTCTATCTAGAATGGAAATAGCTTCCAAACCAGGTTGGTCTCCATTAGCTTTACCATTCGTAGAGGCTTTAGATCTTGTATCATTTTAACAGTTAAAGGTCAAAATTAAACTTGTGCGAGTATTAAAGACGACTTAGTAAAGGGTAGTAAAAAGTGAATTGAAAAGTTCCTGGACCAAAGCTAAGTTGTGACTTAGTACATGGAGAGCCACCAACAGACTTTCCATCTCCTCGGCATCCTCCGCAGTGCAATCACCACCCGAATAATCTCTGCACCCTCTCCAGTCCAATTCCACCGCCAATCCCCTCTACACCCTCTCCAGTTGAGGAAGTAAAGGGTGAAGAAAGAGTCACCGCACGTATAACTGACGAAAGAAAATACCACGCAAGCCCCTGATTCAATACCAGGTGGTAATTAGAGTGTCCGGAACATCATTTTAAACCAATTATACTAAACGATGAGTGTAATGTTTGTCTCTTCGGCGTCTGATCGAAACTTGTGCACCTGCATTGATTAAGTGTGCGTGACAAATTAATGTCTGGCCCTTTGTATTGAGGATACCTCAGATAAAGACTCTGAGTGAGTGTTGAAGGAGAGCTCTCCCTTGACAGAATAATGCTAATTAAAGCAATTGAATAGAATTAATCCGTGGAGCTATGTGATTATGCAGCAGGCAGGAGTGGGAATTTAAAATTGGTATTACAATTTGGCGAGCCTGCCGTGAGTCCAGGCAAAGTCTCGGAAGTGGCGTGAGTGATCGATGGGGATAAAGACTACCTGAGAAGGAAGGGCTCACAATGTAAAATTTACCTTAATCCTACTCAGGGACTAGGACACCTGATCGATCCCTTCGCTCATCAAATATCGTCTGGCGGACTCCTCACGAACCTGCTTGAGTGCCACAGGGAAGAAGAGGTTCGAGTCGTCAGAGTCATGACACTGACGGGTTGGACTCCTCTGTTTTTGGTCTGGGGTTTGATTCAACAGTTTTCGGTTTGAAGGTTGTGAATTTTAAAGTTTTGAGTTTTAAGTTTTGAGATCGGTTCTCCAGTACTACCACCCAGACTAATACCGGTTCTTAAGAGGGCAGATCCCCAACAGGACGGTCAGGAACCTGATGTGGGTGAAGGAAAGAGACCATATTTCGTTGCGATTTGTACCTTACGGTCGAAATATGGGGCACACTCTGGGAACAATACCCCACTATCTAAATTATACAAAACGACCCGAAAATGAGAATGTGTTGTGAAGTTGACTTGGTTTGAA
This sequence comes from Rhina ancylostomus, assembly GCA_030265395.1. Taxonomy (NCBI): domain Eukaryota; kingdom Metazoa; phylum Chordata; class Chondrichthyes; order Rhinopristiformes; family Rhinidae; genus Rhina; species Rhina ancylostomus. Next base: position 17,148,036 of record JARFYF010000069.1, read on the forward strand.
GAAAGCTGCTTGGACTTCTGTTTTATTCTGACCCATTTGATGCAATTTCTATTTTCCTTCATCTGGGTATCACGGAATCCATTTCTGACGAGTAGTCTTCAACCAAATAGTGTGCACATTGATTTTTCCAATTTCAGGTAGACTTTTCATTCGGTGTGTTTCCCGCTGCGCCCTCTCCTCTCCTTCTATGCTTCCAATCGTGCTGCTGTCAACCCGTTTTCCCGATTCGCACAGCCCGCTCCCGCCACCGTCAGCTATTTTGTCCCCTTCTGTTCCCGATTCTATCCATTTACTGCACAAATACTGTATAGTCATTCACCGGCTCGCACGTCCCAGTTTGGTTCTCCTTACATCTTCCCTTGAACTGTTCCCTAATGGTGCCAATTAACATCTTGCTACTTATCAGATTCCATTACCGGTATTATTTGAGTTTCTGCATTCTTTCTCCCTCTCTCCACCAGCACCCACTCCTCTCCTCGGCAGGATCCATCTGTCTCTCTGTCTATCTGTCTCCCTCTCTCTCTCTCTCTCTCTCTCTCTCTCTCTCTGCAAACATCTACAGTCCACCTGCCTTTGTGAACCAACTCCTCGCCTTCCCGCTCCCCCACCAGGCTCCATCGGTCTGTCATTCTTCACCCCTCCTTGGAACAGTTGCCCCTGTCTCAACAATGGAGACGTTCCCTGAGCTGTCAGATGACGTACTCACTCCCGGGCTGGTCTGGAGTCCCGTGTCTGTCAGTTTACTTTGAGAGCTGAATAAGTTGAGTGTAATTAAGTGAAGGCCCCACACCGATATGGAAATGGGCGGGAGCTCCATGAGGAAAAGTTGTCCAGCCGGCTTTGCATTCGCTGCAACTGAGAAACTGAGAGATGGTTTGATTGAAATGTTCGAGATCATGAAGGGTCCGAACAAGGTGAAACTGGAGAAAGAATTTCATCCAATGAGAGATTCAATAACTTGAAGTTATCGTTTGAAATGCTGTCAGCAATTCATGGCAGAGGTGCTTTGTCTCAAAGGGTTCCGTCCTCCGGCAAGTGGGAATACTTGAGGGAGGCACCTTGGTCGGCATGAATGAGATGGGCCGAAGTGCTGTATTCTTGTCATGGTTCTGAGTTCTGGCCCTCAATTTGGCTCA
>JARFYF010000069.1:17182869-17197670 GCA_030265395.1 Rhina ancylostomus
GGGGCCAGAGTGAACCGCTTGAAGTGCGAAGCCATGCTCTTCAGCAACTCGCCCGACCGATACAACGTCCCCCTCACCGTCAGGCCTGACTGTCTGAAGGTGCTGGGGATCTGGTTCGGAGGGAACGGGGCGTGCAAGAAAAATTGAGGTTGGGAAGGTGAAACAGAAACTGGGAGTGTGGGAACGGCGCTACCATTCATTAACTAGGAAGAACTTGGTCATCAGGTGTGAGGTGCTCTCCGGGCTGCTGTACTTGGCGCAGATGTGACCTGTTCCTTGCTCTCTGGCGTGGGAATCACCTGTGCCGTCTTCCAGTTCATCTGGGGATCCAAGATGGACCGTGTCCGATAGATTGCCATGCCCAAGTCCCTAGACAATGGGGGAAAAAGTGTCCTCAATGTCGCCCTCATCCTGCTGACCGTCTTCATTTGTGGCTGCATCAGGCTGTGCCAGGAACTAAAATACATGGGCACCAAGTGTCACTACGTACCGAGGTTCTACATGTCCCCGGTGTTGCGAAGGATGGGTCTGGCTCAGTTACCGCGCAACGCCCCGGTAAGCTGGATGTTGCCGCACTACTTGTCCTTCGAGGAAAACTTCTTCCAGACCAAAACCTTTGACCACAAGTCTATCAGGCAGTGGTCAGCACGGAATGTCCTGCAGACATTGCAGGAGAAGGACTCCATGCAGACTGTGCGGTGGTTCCCTGAGCAGACTGACCAGACCATCTGGCAGAATGCCTCATCGCCAGAACTCACCAACAAACACCAAGACCTGGCTTGGCTGGTGGTGAGAGGGGCCTTCCTAGTCGGATCCCTCCTGAGTGGTCGAAACATCATTCCCAGCGTACGCTGCACCCAGGAGGACTGCGCTGAGAACGGGACGGTCGCCCATCTCATTGCGGGCTGTGAGTTTGCGAGGAGGGTGTGGCGAAAGATGCAGTGGTCCTTGTCCCAGTTTATCCCCAGCAGCTGCATAACAGAGAATTCTCTGATCGACGGTCTGTTCCCAGGTACACACACAGTTGGGTCAGGACATTACCTGCTGCTGGGAGGTTATCAGATCAGTGAAAGACAACCATTGATCTGCTCGAAACTTGATGGTCTCCCAGCACTGAGAGATGTCCGTAGGGGAATGTTGCCGACTGGCACATTCCAGGCTGCAGGAGTAGGTGCTGAGGGATGAACTGAAGTTGGGTGCAGCTAACACAAGGGCTCGGTGTGGAAGGAGACAGTTTATGGTTCTTCTGCCACTGCAGAGGGTGGGGTGGGGTCAGGCAAAGAGGCCCCTTAAATATTGTAAATATGGGATTTGGGTAGCACCCCAGGTAGCCACACAAGTGCCGTCGGTGCTCTGTTTTTTTTCAGAAAAAGGTAACACTAATAATGGATCCGTACACGAATGTAAAGATTTGCACTTTTATTGTTTTATATAGTTTGTTTTTTTTTATGATGAATAAATCTTATTTTGGAAAAATAAAAAAAAAGCCCCACCATCCACATTGTGATCATGCTGTTCCTTCCCTGAAGCATCACATCATGGTATAACTTCAGCAGAATCTGTCTGATACACGCTGGGGCTACAGCCACTCCTGCCCCCCCCCCCATGGGTCCAGCAACCATCTGGCCCCTCCTTTGCTTCCCACTCTTCCCCTTCTCCTCGGCCTCTCCAGACAATTTACTGAATTGGCTCCAGCAGTTCCTTCCCCAACACTTGCAGTTCCAGTCACCTCTTGTTCTTCTGCTGCTCCTTTAGCTCTGCGCTCTGCCAACTCGTTCCCTTTCTGCTTCTCACTTTCCCCTCTCTGGTGAGCCTTTACCTTCATTCCTGCTGCCTCTGCAGGCAGCTGTGTCGCTCCTCACACTTTGTCTGTGTTTGGCCCCGACCACCGGGACCTCCTGACATGATTCACACACGTTTTCCTGTCTCCTGTCCCTGCCTGGGGCTGCTGTCTCTCTATGGGATATTTGGGTTTGCTGACCCTGATTCATCCACGTAATCTGTCCCTTCCCTGAGTCTATGATCGCACCTGCCTCACTCAGTGAGTATTTCCCCAGGACAGTACCCTCATTGTTTGGGCACACCCAAAATCTACAGGCAGCTGCACTCCCTCTGTCTCAGGCACCTGTGGTTCAGTCCTCTCTGCTCTCATTGTTTCTCCTCTTGCACCGGTAATATAAATACCCTCTCCAGTCGTGGGCAAGGGGAGATCAGTTATCGATGCTGCTGACCCTGTGTCCACTAACATATTGCATTGCTGGCCCCCTAATAAACCTCTTGTGTCCATCCATGGGAGACCAGTTCTGGCAATGGAGGCTGCTACCAGCTGTCTGTCTGACCTGTGCGCTGTTCTCACCAGCTACATGGTCTGGTCAGCAGTCAGTTCGGACAGAAAGGACGCTGTTGTCCTTCCTTACTGTTTTGGTGAGGGACTGTCAGACCTTCCTCCCTTATTAGAACACCACCTCCAACCACGGGCTGAGAGGCCAACGCTGTAACATATCATCTCCTATACCCTTCTATGTTGATTCCAGCAGTCCCTCGCTGTGTCCCTGTCGCTGGCACAGAAAGCAAGTCCTCTGTGTCCTCACTGGGACAACACCTACTGCAGCCGCCCCGTGAACGCTCTTCCCTCTCCTCCGGTCTATCTCTCCGGCCCATGATACTGTTGCAGGGTAGGTCGATCACACAGCGATGCCCAAATCTGAAACTTCCTGGTGGGCTGAGCTCAGCCCTTCCTTCAGCATTTTCAGGAAGACTGGGTCATCCCAACCAGGACTATCTGCCCCTGAGTATTCCTCACATGCACCATATTTACGCCCTGTGTAATCCATAGCGGCTCATCAGCTCTCTGACCCACTGGCATCCCCAGTTACTCTCCCCTCCTGAGTCGCTACCTCACTGCTCCCTCACATTCCGATATCTCTCCTCGTTACTGCCATTCCCACTGGTCCCCTATGTACCATCCCGCACCCCCGGGCCATACTGTCCCACAGATGCCTTGGGCATATGGCTTTAACCAACACATGTGTACCTTTGGGGCACATATGGTGAACTTCAATCATTTCTCTGAGCTGACGCCAGAATTCTGCATTCCCACACGCAACCTTAAGTGAGGGCGGCTCAGACAAAATGCTTTGCTTCTGCTGGGGGTGAAGAGTTTGTGAATTGTAGTAATCAGTATCAGGGGCCAGCTGGCTCAGCAGGATTTTGGGCCTGTTTTGTCGGACCTCGATTGGTGCCATCCCGATAGGCAAGGCTGGGGACAACCTCTCCTGTGTGCTGGCACGTTCCCACTTGTCAACTTCCCGGGCCAGTACTTCCCAATCCACCTCTTCACCTTCCTCTTTGGCCATTCCCATGACTGCTGCCCAGTGAGCACCCGCCCGCAGGGCCTTTCTCCATTTATCTCTCAGACTATCCAGCTCCCTGACTGAATGATCCTGATATTGTTCCAGTTCCTCTGTATGCTTCTTATCCTTGTCTCTCCCTCTCTGTTTGCATTCCATCCAACTCTTCTCTGGACCTGTCCCCTTCCTTCTCCTGCCTCTTGCTGTGCCTGACACTGATTTCTCTCTTGCAAGCATTTCTGTGCTAATTCCCACATTGAACAAAAGACAAGGGAAGGACAAAAATAAAACAGTACAGACCGAAACCCAGAGAGGTCGTCATCTGCAATATTCCACTTCTGTACCACTGAGCTCAGGCTGCCGACTGCATTCTGTTTCACATCAAACTTTGTTACCCCAAAGTTTCAAACTTATTCTGAACACACACGAACAAGTTTCTTGCTCTATGATCTCCCGAACAAGTGTTCACGCACCTTTTTGGTGTCCCGAACGGTCAGTGACCACCTTTCACAACTGGTGGCCCTGTCTCACCATCTACCCAATACTGCCTGACAGCTGGTCCCTTGCACAAACACACACAGCACATTTATATCTCCCAGCTCAGCTCTCCGCTGCGTTCTTTAATACTTCATGAGCCCGTGATTGTTCGTCTGAACAGATCTAAGGATTAGTGCTGCACTTAAAAATACTCGTATCTTCTATCTTACAAAAATACATAGATTGTCTGGAGAGATTCGAACAGAATCTCCTTCTCCTGACACAATGCTTTATACTGTTTAAGCACAAAGATCACAATAAACGATTAACTGCAGATTCAATTACTCTAATCACATTAAGATTTTGAGTATAGTCAGGAAAATTTGCAGAATACAGATTGACAATGGAAGCACAGCCCAACTGGCAGAACCCTTTTGGTGGAGGAAGTACATTCAGATTGGAGGGCTGTGACTAGTGATGTTCCACAAGGATCGGTTCTGGGACCTCTACTTCTTGTGAGTTATATTAATGTCTTGGATGAGGGGGTAGAAGGGTGGGTTGGCAAGTTTGAGACGACACAAAGATTGGTGGTTTTGTGGATAGTGTGGAGTATTGTAAAGATTGCAGAGGGAAATTGGTAGGATGCAGAGCTGGGCTGACAAGTGGCAGATGGAGTTCATTCTTGAGAAGTTTGAGGTAGTACACTTTGGAAGGACAGACTACAAGTTAGAGTACAAAGTTAATGGCAGTATTCTGGGTAGTGTGAAGGAGCAGAGGGTTCTGGGGGTTCATATCCACAGATCACTGAAAGTTGCCTCACAGGTGGATAGGATAATTAAGAAAGCTTATGGGATGTTAGCATTCACATGGGAGGGAAGGGTTAGATGTTAGACCAGGATAAAATACTGGCACAACCTTGTGGGCCGAAGGGCCTGGACTGTGCTGTAATGTTCTATAAGTCGAGGAATCAAGTTTAAGAGACGCAAGGTAATGATGTAGCTCTATAAAACTCTGGTTAGACCACACTTGGAGTACTCTGTCCAGTTTTGGTCGTCTCATTATAGGGAGAATGTGGCAGCGTTGGAAAGGGTGCAGGAGATTTACCAGTATGCTGTCTATTCATACTAGATAGTATGAATTATGAGGAAAGACTAAGGGAGCTAGGGCTTTTCTCACTGGAGAGAAGGAGGATGAGAGGTGACATGATAGAGGTAAACAAAATATTAAGAGGAATAGACAGACAGCCAGCTCCTTTTCCCCAGGACACTGATGCTCAACACAAGAGCGCATGGCTTTAAAGAAATAGGTAGGAAGTTCAAGGGATGTCAGAGGGAGGTTTTTCACCCAGAGAGTGGTTGGGGCATGGAATGCGCTGCCTGGGGTGGTGATGGAGGCAGGTCCATTGGTCAAATTCAAGAGATTGCTAGATAAGCATATGGAGGAATTAAAAATAGAGGGATATGTGGAAGCGGTTAGATAGTCTCAGGTGAGGTTTAAAGGTCGGCACAACATTGTGAGCTGAAGGGCCTGTATTGTGCTAGACTGTTCTATGGTTTCATAATTCTATGAATATTCAGTACGGGTGTCCGTTCCAAAAGTTTCTGAGCATAAACTCCATAGACCCAAAATATCCCTCTGTTTTGACTCTGTTGAGGGATGGCTCCTTGAATGTACAACTGGACTGAAAATGAAGTGGCAAAACAGACCCGACTTGAACTGTGCATTAAGTGGTAGGGATACAGCTTTAACAACGGGTTAATAAAGAAGATGGACACGTAATGACCTGCCTGATCTCATTCTGACGTTTCCAATGACCACTAATTAATATCTCTTGTCTTCCCCTGTGTTGTTTCAATGGGACAGAAGTAGAATGTCCCACACACAGTGATTGGTTTCAATCACCTCCGTTGATTGAAAATTATAAGCAGGATTTCTCTCCTGAAGACTGTTTCTCCTTTTAATTCATCCATAATTATGTTATCCATAACTTTATAATTCCACAATAATCCCCAGCAGGGTTGAACACTTATTCTGAGAATCTTCATCTAGAGCAAACAAACCTTCCTGCATCCAGCATGCCATGTCTAAAAGCATTTGCAGGCTTCAGTGCAATGCAGACTCCTCCCGTTCTTCCAAGCTCTACAGAATACAGAACCAGTCTCCTCAAACAAATAGCTGCTGATGCTGGAAATCTGAAACAAAAGCAGTAAATGCTGGAAACACTCAGCAGGTCAGGCAGCATCTGTGGAGAGGGACACAAGGGAAACCTAACGTTTCAGTTGTAACATCCTTTGAAATGGGAAAGAGAAAATTCAAGTTAGTGAAGTTGCAGAGAAGGTGGGCTGTGGGATGGATCGGACAAAGGGAATATCTGGCAGGCTGTGATCAAATGGGTTCATGTCAATGTCACAGTGGAGTTTACTGTCATCTGCGCAAGTGCATGTGTGCACGGGGCAACAAAAAGCCTACAAGCAGCAGCATCATGATTTTTTACAAGGGGGTACACCAAACTAGAATTTTTAAAAAGTCCATTTCAATCCAAAGTGATCAAAGTGTTCATGCTATTGGTAAACTGAAGTGTTTAACACTGTGCCGGTTGTTCAAGAAGTGAATGGTTGAAGGGAAGTAGCTGCTCCTGAAACTGGTGGTGTGGGACTTCAGGCTTCTGTACCTCCTGTCCGATGACAGCTGCAAGAAAATGGCAGGGCCTGGATGGTGGGGATCTTTGATGATGGATGTTGCCTTTATGTGGCAGTGCCTCCGGTAGATATTACCAATGGTAGGGAGCGAAGTGCCAGTGATGTATTACGTTCTGCAGAGTCCTCGAATCTCGTCCGTGCCTCGTGGAGATCCTATCAATTGTGTTATCAGACCGACCCTGCTCCTTCCTGTTGGTGAATCTGCCAACCGCTCTCTAACACCAATAAACACTCAGGGATATTCAGTTCTCTTCCTTGTGGCCAGCCCTGTGTAATGTCCAGTTGTCCAGCCCGTCATCGTACTTCTGATTCATCTAACTAGTTGCAAGAGAACGGCGCAGCGGGACAGCAGGTAGTCCTGTGGCCTCTCAGCTTTAAAGACCCAGGTTCGATTCTGACCTCTGGTTCTGTCGGTATGGAGTTTGTACATTCTCACTGTGACCACATGGGTTTCCTTCCAAAGATGTGTGGTTGGTAGGTTTAGTGGCCGCTGTAAATTGTCCCCAGTGTGCAGGTGAGCAGTAGAACGTGGGGGGAGATGATGGGAATGTGGGGAGTGTAAATGGGAGCTTGGTGGGCTGAAGGGGCTGTTTTCGTGCTGTGTAACTCTGTGACTACATGACAAAGTAGGCGAGATGATGGACAACAAGGTGAACATAAAGCAGGAAGGAGCAAGGCAACATGGTCGACATTGACGAGTTGGGTTGAAGGGCCTGATTTCACACTGTCAAGATACATGACTGACTGATAGAGAACAAGATGAGGGGGGTTTGCAAATTAAATTGTTCCCAAAGAACAAAAATTGTTTATTTCAGTAATTTATTAATGAGAGTCGGTGGATATTTCAGCCCCAACTTTATCTCGTCTCTGATCTTAATTGGGGTCCCTGCATAAATAAATGGGTTCACACAGGAACACAAGAATTGACGTGCGTACCCATCTTCTTGCAAGGGAAAAATTAAGTCATTTAAATTGGAACCTGAGAAGTAAGCAACATCGGCAATGCGAACGTAGAGGAAAGTTATCACTTCCAGCAGACGAAAGAGGATGAAGATACCCGAGATACTGAGGAGCAGGACGATAGACTTCCTGCAGCTGTCCGTCTCCCGGTCGCTCTGTATCTCACTGTTCCCACCGCTCTGGAGTCTCCTGCGGATTCTAATGGCCCTTAAAATGTGCCTGATGGTGAGGTATTGAACAGCAAAATCAGAACAAATGGCAGACAAGGGGTTCACAAGCTGTCGATCCAGTCAAATGTGATCCAGCCAGGTGACGTATAAAATATTAATTTAATTTTGTCTGGTGAGGACTTGTTCTTGTGCAGAGGTTCATATACCAAACATGAACTCCATTTCTGATACAGCTCAGGGCAGTAACTGTTCCGATCACCACAGCCGCCGTTCGCTCCGGGCAATATATCGTTTTCAATTTTTGGCAGGAAATAGCCACAAAGCGATCAAAGGTGAACATCACCGTCACCCAGACAAAGCCGTCTGTTACGGCGAGGGCTAGTGCGAGATTTATAGTACAGGCCGGAGAGATGGACAAGAAATTGGCCTGGAAAGTCATGGGAACAATCCGGTTTAATATCACACCCGTGATAATGACCAGGAGATCTGACACCGCCATCGACAGCAGGTAGACAGTGATACATCTGGAGAGACCACATCGTCTGCTCAACATTACCCCAATCACGGCCAAGTTAGCCGCAATAGAGGAAGACAGAGGGAGTGAGTGTGTGTTAGTGATTGTTTGTGGGTGTATTTATGTGTGGTGTGAGTGTGGTGTGTATATTGTCTGTGTTATGAGTGTGTTTTATGTTGTGTTTATTTTGTGTGTGTGTGGCATATAATTTTGAATTATTTTAATAATTATTTAAATGCATGAGGTGTGCGGTGTATTTTTCTTTCTGATTTTGCACGTGTGACAAAGAAGAAAGATTAGAACTCAGATAATATTGTACTTGACGGCATTCAGTTAACTGAGTTAACTCACAGATCACTGCTGCAAAGCTGCGCTCCCTCGGATGTCCCTTTCACATGCACGTCTTCATCCACCAAACCAATTCCGTATTTCACTACGCTCCGTCCCCACATGCACCACTGGTGATCTGGTTTGCCCAATTTACATGCAGTTTGCGATACCCCATGAATGTTCTCCTTCACCAAGAATACCAATATCAAACTCTATTACACCATGCACTCCTCATCTTGCCTCCACTTATATGAGCTAAAATACCATCGATCTGGATTCATCAATTACCAATCTTCCACATTGCACTCTCCATAAATTAACTTTCATCACCTCTCTGCAGCCAGTACATTGAATCACAAAATCTCCAGTTCCAATACCCATCCTGCACTGACTGACTGACTGGATCCTCAGTTCCGTGATTCCATGCTGTTTTCTAAACACTCCACGTCCTCTTTTCAGCTACTTAATGTAAAGGTCACATACAATTTTGTAGAAACTGTTCATATAAGTGCCATAAGAAAATAAATTGTTTCCTTTACAGTTGGGTGTTTACCCTCAGAGTGAGAAGAGATGGTATAATAGGGATCAAAACCACTGATGATTAGACGTTGGAAAGAAGAAACTCTCCCAGTAATTGTGATAAACAGCAATATGAGAAAATAAAATTTAAAAAGGAATAAAATATTCAATTAAAATGGTACAGCCACTGGGACAAAACAATTAAAGGGTATCAATGATACTGGGAGAAGAGCAAAGGGGTAAAAATCTACAAATAACAGAAAGTAACAATCCCAGTAAACACAGCAGTGATGCAAAATTTCACAACATTTTGCAGATTGATAAATAACACCAATACTTTACCAGGAATGCCGATAACTGCTATGATGGAATAGCAAATGGCCAACCCAAAGATTTGTGGAACTCCATGCATTGCTGGTGAAAGCCTTAAGCACACAATACACAGCATTCACAGTTATATTTATACCCGACATCAGCCATCAATGAGCATATTAGGAAGGCATCTTTTTATGCTAATTTCACTAAATGAAGCAAGCAACTAAAAGCAGCTGATGCCATCAGTTGTTTAGATGAATATTTGTCCATAATCTCTAAACCTGCTTCCATTTTTTCCAAGAAAAATCAGGTACGTCTTGAAGGGCGATGTAATTGGTGAATGCTGTCTTTCATGTATCAAACACAGCACCCTGCAACAAGATGTTTTTGCCTTAAAAACTAAACAGGCACATTAGATTTATTTAGCAAATTGATCAAAGTCAAAGTCGAGTTTATTGTCATGTGCACAAGTACGTACGTATATGCACAGGTGCAATGAACAACTTTGCTACAGCAGCATCACAGGCACATTGCATCATCGTGCAAAGTGATGAGAAAGGTCATCGTTTTGGCAAACTCTGATGCTGAGGTTTGTGCTGGTTGGTTTATGAACCAAATGGTTGGAGGGAAGGAGCTGTTCTTGAACCTGCTGGTGTGGGACTTCAGGGTTCTGTCCTTCCTGCCTGCTGGCAGCTACGAGATGAGGTCATGGCCCAGATGGTGGGGATATTTGATGATGAATGTTGCCTTTTGAGGCAGCGCTTCGTGTAGCTACCACCGATGGTTGGGAGGGATGTGCCGGCGATGTATTGGGCACAGTCCACTACTCTTTGCAGATTTTTACTTTCCTGCACATTCAAATTGCTGTTCAGACCATGATGCAACCAGTCAGGATACTTCCAACTGCACATCGGTGGAAGTTTGTCGGAGTGTTTAGACACAAGGTGAATCTCCTTAACCTCTGAAGAAGGTCAAGACGGTGACACACATTGCTTGTGATTCTGTCTCTATGCAGGATGTAGGACAGGTCATCTGATGTGTTAAGAGCCAGGAACTTCAAGCTGCTGACTCTCTCCCAGTGTGGACTGGTGCATGTTCACCCTCTTTCCCCTTCCTGAAGTCAACAATCAGCTCTTTAGTTCTGCTGACGTTGAGTGAGAGGTTGTTGTTTCAGAACCACTCAAGCAGGTGTCCGACCTCGCTCCGGTAAGCTGACTCATCACCACTTGTGATTCATCCAACAACAGTGGAGTCATCAGCAAATTTGTAGATAGAATTTGAGCTGTGCTTAGCTACACAGTCATGTGTGTACAGAGAGTGGAGCAGGGGGCTAAGCAGCACCCTTGAGGTGCACCTGTGTTGACGGTCAGCGAGGAGGAGATGTTGTTACCAATCCTCACTGACTGAGGTCTGCCGTTGAGAAAGTCGAGTATCCAGTTGCAGAGGGAGCCACAGAGGCCCAGGTCTTGAAACTTGATGATATGTTTCGATGGGACGATTGTGTTGAACGCCGAGCTGTAGTCGATTAACAGCAGCCTGACGTGTGTGTTCCTGTTATCCATATGGTCCAGAGCAGAGTGAAGAACCAGAGGAATCACATCTGCTGTTGACGTGTTCCAGACGGAGCCAAATTGAAGTGGATTCAGGTCGTCTCTGAGGCAGGAGTTGATTCGCGCCATAAACAAGCTATCCAAGTACTTCATTACTGCACTGAGCTTATCCGGGAGTGATGGGCCATTGCCACTTCTGCTGCCCGATCTCACCTTGCAAATGCTAAATGAGTGTTGTCATTGACGTAGGTCAATACCCTCTTTACCACGCAGCAGTGCAATTGATGCCATTTTGAAGCAGATGGGAACCTCAGACCACAGAAGCGAGAAGTCGAATATGTCCGTAAACACTCCAGCCCGTTGGTCCGTACAGATCTCTGGTTCTCAGCTAGATACGCCGTCTGGACCAGGCGCCTTTCTTGGATTCACCCTCTTGAAAGATGCCCAGACCACTACCACAGACTGAGATTACAGGGTCATCCAGAGATGTGGGGGCTCGTGTCGGTGTGTCATAGTTCTCGCTATCAAAGCGTGCATCAAAGGCATTGAGCTCATCCGGGAGTGATGTATCGTTGCCACTTATGCTGCCTGATCTCACCTTGTAGGAAGTTATATTGTGCAATCCTGCCACAGCTGTGACTTCAGTTTTGCCTGAAATTCCCACTTTGCACTCAGAATGGCCTTCTGGAGGTTGTACCTGGACTTCTTGTATGACTCTGGATCGCCAGCCCTGGACACCACAGATCCAGCCCTCAGCAGGTTACAAATTTCCTGGTTCATCCAGGGCTTCTGGTTGGGGAAGACACATAATATTTTTGTGGGTACACACTCGTCCGCGCATGTCCTTATGAAGTCGGTGACGACCGTGGCAGATTCATTTAGGTCTGCTGTCGAATCCTTGAACATGGTCCAGTCCACCGACTTGAAGCAATCCCGAATTCACTCCTCCGCCTCTCCTATCCGGCTCTTTATCGTCATATTCAGCGACGCCGTGCTCTTCAGTCTCTGTCTGTACGCCAGGTGGTCGGATGTACCAAAATGCGTGCGAGGGATGGAGCGGTCGGCGTTCTTGATGGTGGTACAGCAGTGGTCGAGTGTGTTGAGTCCTCTAGTGTTGCAGGTGATGTGTTGATAGTAGTTAAGCAGAGACTTCTTCAAACTCGCCTGATGAAAGTCTCCCGCCACGATGTGACATGCGTCGGGGTTCGCCCTTTCGTTCTTGTTGATTCCAGCATTCAGTTCCTCAAGTGCCAGCTTGATGTCTGCCTGAGGTGAGATGGAAACTGCAGTCAGGACGACAGCGGATAACTCCCCCGGAAGGTAGAACGGTCGGCACTTAACTGCCAGATGTTCCAGGTCGGGGGAGCAGGAATGGGACAAGACCACCACGTCCGTGCACCACGACGAGTTTATCATAAAGAAGACACTGCCGCCTTTTCCCTTACCTGACGCTGCCGTCTGGTCCATGCGGTGGATCGAGAAAACTTCGGGCTGGAGCGCTGTGTCAGGAGAGTTGGGAGTGAGCCATGTCTCTGTGAAACAAAGTCCACAGCAGTCGCTCATATCCCTCTGATAAAGTAAGCTCTCTCTGAGCTTCTAAATTTTGTTTTCTGATGACTACACATTATCCAGAACGATGCAGGGGAGAGGGGTCTTAGGATCCTGCGCTTCAGTCTTGAACTGAGCAAGAATCAAAAGGTAGAAAGGTGCTAACCATGATAGTGATTCTATATTAGAACAAAATTGAACATAGAACGTTACAAATCAGTTCAGGCCTTTTGGCCCATGATATTGTGCTATCCTATATAAACCTTATCCGTATTCAATTTCTCCCCCAGTCTGCTTCACTACCCCATAACCCTCCAATTTTCTTTCATCCATGTGCCTATCTATAGTCTCTGAAATACGCCTATTGTATTGGCCCATATCACCACTCTTGACAGTGCGTTCCAGGCACCCACAACGCTCTTTGTAAAGAACTTAACTCTGACATCTCCCACGAACTTTTCTCCATGAACCTGAAACAGGTGACCTCTAGTATTGGCTATTTGCACCCTGGGGAAAGGATGCTAGCTGTTATAATCTTATATACGTACGTCTGTCTAGTCTCCTCTCATCATCTGTCTCGTCAAAGAGAAAAGCCCTCACTCGCTCAACCTCTCCTCATAAGACATGCTCTCCAACCCAGGTAGCATCCTGGTAAATCTCCTCCGCACCCTCTCCAAAGCTTCCACATCCTTTCTGTAATGTGGAGACCAGAACTGCACACAATATTCCAAGTCCGGTCTAACCAGAGTCTTATGGAGCTGCAACATGAACTTCACAGCTCTTGAACTCAGTCCCCCGGCTAATGAGGGCCAGCACAACACGCGCATTTTTAAATGCCATATCCACTTGTGCGCAACTTTGAGGGATCTTTGTATTTGAACTGAAAGATCTCTCTGTTCCTCCACACGGTTCGTTCTTCCAAATTGTCTCACTTCACACTTGTCCGGATTGAACTACATCCACCACTTCTCTGCGCAGATCTGTATCCTGTCTAAATCCTGTTGCAACCTACGACAACTTTCTTCACTATCTACCACACCACCAACCTTCGTATCACCTGCAAACTGACCAAACCATCCTTACACTCCCTCACCCAAATCACAGAAATAAAACCACAAAAAGCAGAGGTCCCAGAACACACCCTCCGGAACACCACCAGTCACCGACCTCCAGGTTGAATACTCCTCTTCTACCACCACCCTCTGCCTTCTGTGGGCGAGCCAATTTTGAACCCACACAGCCAGGTTTCCATGGATCCCATACCCTATGGCTTTCTGAATGAGCCCACCATGTGGAACCTTGTCAAACACCTTGTTAAAATCCATATATACCACATCCACAACACTACCTTCATCAGTTTGTCGTTTCACTTCCTCAAAAAACTCTATTAGGTGCATGAGGCACGACCTGCCCTTCACAGAGACATGTTGACTGTCCCTCATAAGACTGTGCTTCTCCAAATGCTCATAACTCCTGTCCCTAAGAATCGTCTAAATAGTTTGCCTACCACTGATGTAAGACTGACTGTTCTATAGTTCCCAGGATTACAGCTTTAACTTTCCTTAAACAATGGAACAATGTTTGCGATCCTCCAATCCTCTGGTACCACCTGCCAGGGAGGACTCAAAGTTCATCGTTAAAGCTCCAGCAATCCCTCTTCTCACTTCCCACAGTAACCTGGAGTATATCCTGCCTGACCATAGGGACTTATCTATCTTAATGCTTTTCATTAGCTCCAACACGGCTTCTTCCTTCACCCCGACATGCTCCAACACATTTGCCTGTTCGACGTGAACCTCACATTAATGCCTCAAGATTTCCCTTAATCCTACTGGCCAAGACCTTCTCCTGTCCCCTTCGAGCTCTCCTAAGTCCCTTCGTAAGCTCCTTCTTGGCTACCTGAGAACTCTAAAGAGACCTGTCTGATTTTAGCTTCCTGAACCTTAACTCTGCTTCCTTATTCCTCTCGGCTAAAGAAGAAAGAAGGTAAAAGGTGAATCACCGTCCGAGATTTCAACTGTGGCAAAATGGACATTAGAGAGTTAATAATGAAGCATCCGATGAACAAGAAGTGTGATTGCACAAAATTAGAGACTACGGTGGAAGCAGTTCAAGGATTCAAATAAATATTTATTGGAATATTTGTGTCACCAAAAAATGAAGGAAGCTCGGTTTGTGTAATAAAGAGCGTTGGTCACCAAAAGAAATGGGAGCTGGTGTAAAACTAAAGAAGGATTAATGTACTGTCAGGGCCTGCAGAGACTCAGCAGACAGTGAGTGTTGCAGGTCGAAATTTTCTGATTCTAAGATGGCAGAACTGTTGGTGTTGACTTTCATTCACCATCAAACTGATGGCAACTTCAGGAGTT
>JARFYF010000070.1:93795-105360 GCA_030265395.1 Rhina ancylostomus
ACTCTGGCAACTAGTGCCAGAGAAACACAGGTTCTTATGCTAGGCCCCTGATGGGGCTCAGGTGTGTATTGTTATCCGATCAGTCCTGCATGGAATCCATGTGCTGGACAGCAAGGCATTAATGGATCCATATTGAGGGCCAGAACTCAGAACCATGACACTCATGGGGACAGGAAAAGACCAGTGGCATACTACTCCACTCGACTGGACCAAGTCTCTCGGGGACTTCCAGCATGCTTAGAAATGTTTCCAGCCATTTATTCCCTGGTGACAGCAGCCTCCAATATAACGCTGCACCAGTCAGCAACGGTTTATTCCTCCCATACCTAAAGGCACTATTTACCTCTCACCAGCACAACACCTTACCCAGGCTTTCCGAAACAGATACAATGTAGCACTTCTGAATAACCCACTCCTCACCTTTGCCTACGGTACCACCATTAATCCTGCCACCTTCCTAGAGGCCCCACCTGAGAATTTTGTGGACCCACCACATGACTTTTTATTCCGTAACCACTTTTTAACTTCAACCTTCCGAACCTTTTCGATAAGGCCATCCAGTCAGCCGACTTAAACCTGTATGTCGACGGAAGTTCCTATGTTTCTGATCCAGGTATCCGCCTTGTGGCTATGCCGTGGTAAACGACTCACAGACTGTGGAATCTGATCCCTGCAGCCCCCAGTCTGCCCAAAAGGCAGAACTCTTTGCCCTGACCAGAGCTTGCATTTTAGCCAAAGTCGAAGTCGCCAACATCTTTACTGATTCCCGCTATGCCTTTGGAGTTGCCCATGATTTTGGCCAACTCTGGGCACTCAGGGGATTTCTGACCTCTGCTGGTAGCACCATGCAGAATGAGGCTGATGTAAAGAACCTCGTCCAGCTCATCCTACTCCCGAACACATTGGCCATTATGAAATGCTCGATCACCTTTCGGATGCCTCCCCAGTAACCCAGGGCAATAACAGGGCAGATACAGAAGCGAAATTGGCAGAACGCCAGGGGTCTAAAATTGTTTCTCTATTTTCTATTACCTATTACCCTGATTCTCTATTACCAATATTTATTGACAGTCGACATTCTGACACCCACCTTTTCAAGGAGGGTATGAGTAACTTTTTATTACGTACCTGGTGGCATCCCAGATTGAAAGAAGCGACACAAAGCAAAATACGGTCATGTTTGATATGCCAGCAAACCAACACTGGGAAAGGGTTGAGGTGAACCCCAGGTAAAACCCCTTTGCCAGGCGGTCCTTTTGAATACATACAACTCGACTTTATTGAATTACCGCGGGTACACTGTTACAAGTACTGTCTCGTTATTTTCGATGTATTTAGCAGATGGGTTGAAGTTTTCCCGACCACCAACAATGAGAAGTCAACGGTGGTAGCATTACTACTGACAGAGGTTATACCAACGTTTGGGGTACCGCGAAAGATAAGTTCCGAGAATGGCCCCCACTTCATAGGGGAAATAAATAAGGAATTGTGCGAGGCATTGCACATCGAACAGCAGTTCCACTGCACCTACCACCCTCAGTCAGCAGGTGTAGTGGAACGAGCTAACGGCACCCTCAAGAATAAACTAACCAAATTAGTGCCAGATACAGGACTGAACTGGTTGAAGGTTCTCCCTTTGGCACTATACCACAATGGAATTACCCCCCACTCGGCCACCGGGGTATGAGCTGCTGAAATCGTTTATGGGCGT
Organism: Rhina ancylostomus; assembly: GCA_030265395.1. Taxonomy (NCBI): domain Eukaryota; kingdom Metazoa; phylum Chordata; class Chondrichthyes; order Rhinopristiformes; family Rhinidae; genus Rhina; species Rhina ancylostomus. The sequence goes on from JARFYF010000070.1 coordinate 95,507, forward strand.
CCAGGAATAACTCCATGGTACGCCGACACCCAGAACCCCTCCCACCCAGGTTGACCTTAACATCATGGGGGATGAGCTGTAAAGGTATTTCAGACGACATACGTCTTCTTTAAAGTTTCTTCATTCGCAGGTGGAGAACGCCTTTAAATCACTTGAAGGGCAGAACGCGGAGCTGCCTGACTTGGAAATCGGACTAGGACAGGATTGGGAGTGCCCTAATCTGGACTAGTACGGGACGGAATTGGGAGTGCCCTAATCTAGCACCTCGATGGAAGAGCCCATTCCAGATACTACTCCAAACTCCGACAGCCGTGAAAGTAAAAGGCCAGGAACGCTGGATTCACCTGAGCGACTGTAAACGATGGCCACCGGAAGAAATATGATTTTTTAAAAATTCGGATCTTACCATTGCTAGTACTCTTATGTGGGCGTTAGAGGGTAATTTGATTGACATAGTGCATATGCAGCTACATGGGAATCGCACCGTTTGCTACCCCTTGGCAGAATCGGTCGAGGCCATTTTTGTATCCACACCAAGCTGAAGCCCCAGGGCCCTCTTGAGGTATAAATTCCCAAAGACAGAGTGTGTTGGGTTGACGGGAACTTAAGGGAGGGTGCTACCAGGGAGGTGCTTGCAAAGAACAGTGACAGGTCCTCGTAGTGCAACCCACCACTAGTCTTTCTTCCGCTGCTTCACCGGCACGGGAATGGGTTGTGAGATAGCGATTGCACGGCATGCTATACCATGTGCCACTACTACTTGCACAGAGAGGAATTGCAGGTTTAAGGGGGTCTGTTTAGTTGCGAATGCGCTACCACTAGGTGTGTTAGGTTACTTATAGGAGAACAATGGGTTTGTGGGGAAGGGAGCGGGATCCATGTGAGAGTGTACAATGCCTCTATGGAATTGGTTACCCGGGAAAGTTACCTGAGAGAGCATGAGAGAAATGTTGCTGGGACCTCTTGGTATTCTCAAATGCCCAGTCCCCGGCAATGAGTGATGTAACCTGCTACCGGCCTAAGGAAGGGTATGTGTTCCTCTTTAATGGCCGTTACACCACCGCCACCCCGACTCTGCCAGCTTGGTTCGCAATGGGAGCGATCGGGTCCGTGACGGTCCCCTGTCCCCAGAAGGCTTATGTACGACGAAGGCTTGTGGTGGGGTCAGTTAGCGAGGACTTCTGTGTAGATTGGAGGAATCCTATGTCACTGGGGTGTCCCTTAGCGTCACTCGGCTATGGGTTCCCGAGATTCTCTCTCTGGGGGGTTCGGCAGGAACCATAGCCGCAAAAATCCGGAACTAACTTATTTGTGGGCTGTCCGCACTGGGTACCAGAACCGTTGAGGGCCTGAAGGCAGTGAACTGGGAACTGGCGGAAGTTCGACTTTATACCCAGCAGACCTGGTATGCTATGGACTACCACTTGGTTCTGCAAGGAGGAGTGTATGCCATTGTCGGGGAAAAATGCATTACCAAAGAAAGAGACGAGTCCTACAATATCTCCCAAGTCATTCAGGACATTCAAAGGCAAGTAGATAGCTTTAAGCAGGGATATTCAAGAGGGACGGGTTGTTTGGGGTGGCTACCCGGAGGATCGTGGGCATCATACCTGCTGCATGGAGCGGTGGGATTACTCGTTATTATAATAGTATGCTGTGGCACTGGCCTGCCTGAACACCTGTTGTAAGGTCCTTATAAATAAGCTCTCGGCGCAGTTCTCTGCGCTGCTCTAGTCTGTCATGAATTGATGAAAAAAAGGGAATGAGGAAGTACAGGGTTAAAAGAAATTACAATCGTACATATAGCTGAAAGAGAAAAGAAATAACACGTATATATTTCTCTAGTAAGGACCAGCAAGCTGCTGACCCACTAGTTAAGCTGGAATATAAAGTATGTTAACAACCTTTGTCTTGGGTAAGGGTCCTTTCCAGATGGTAGCAGTGAAATTAACATCGAAATAGTGAAATAAACATCGAGACTGTTTCAAGCAGCGGGCCTTTCCAGACGGTAGCGATACTGAGTGAAATAAACATCGAAGAAGTGAAATTAACATCGAAACTATTTCGGGTCTGCCAGACGGCACCGATGCCGGCTGCAATTAACATTGAAGTGAAGGCTAGGTCTGGACAATGAAGAGTGATACCTGCCTTGAATGTCCTGATTGTAATTTAATTATGCAAAGACAAAAAGTGTGATATCTGCCTCAGCATCTCTATAACTTGACTGAAACTCGCGGCGCCGCATGAATGGGATGTGTGTGACAAGACCTGTATAAATCTCTGTCTGCCTTGTGTGCGGTGAGAAACTCGGGAAGCGGCTCTTCGAGAGTGCCAAAGAAAATTCTCCTAGCGGTTCATCGCTCATAAAGGTATTGGTTTGAATCGACCTCGTGACACTGTGTTATTTACAGCGGACAGAAGGGGGAAACTAATTCCGTAACGACACTCCAACCCTGTCATGTGGAACGATCCTATCCCCTTCTCCCAGTTCTGCCGCCTCCGCAGCATCGTTTCCGGTGATTAGGCTCCCAATTCCAGGACATCAGAGATGTCCTCTTTGTTCTGTCGGACGGTTTACCTTCAACCACCATCAATGCAGTCCTCTCCTGCATATCCTCCATTTCTCATGCCTGCCCTCACCCCATTGTCTCCCCTCACATAATCGGTATAGGTTTCCCCTTCTGCTCAATTACCACGACAGGTGGCTACGCATGCAAAACATAATTCTCCGCAAATTCCGGAACCTCGAACGGGATCATAACAAAAGGCACATATTCCCCTCGCCCCTCCGCTTTCCGCAGGGATCACGCTGCCCTCGACTGCCTTGTCCACTCGTCCCACCGCACAGATGACCCTACTGGCACCTATCCCTGCAACAGCACAGGGTGTTGCATCTGTCTCTCAACCTTTTCCCTCACCACCATTTGGGGACCGAGACAGTCCTTGCATGCGAAGCAGCGCTCAACGTGTGAATCAAAGGGCGTAATTTATTGCTTCAGGTGCCTCCAGTGAGAACCGAAGCAGATTACGTAACAGCTTCGGCGATCACTTCCGCCGCAACAGCCAGGATCTCCAGATGGCCAACCACTTAAATTCAACATCCCACTCCAAAAGCGACATGTGTGACCACGGTCTCCTCTACTGCCACATTGAGACCAGACATAGGTTGGAAGAACAACACCTCATGTTTCGCCTTGGTACTCTCCAACCTGACGGTTTCATCGATTTCTCTAACTTTCGGTAATCCCTCCCCTCTTCTCCCCTGCTTTTCTTCTCTTTCATTACCTTGACTTCCCTTATTCCTGTGGTCCCCTCCATCCTTCTCTGTCCCTTCCCCCACGCTCATGACCTGTCCATCTATTCTCCACCTCCCTCCCTTCCTTCCATGGTTTACTGCCCTCTCCGACCGGATTCCTTCTTCTTCAGCACTTTGCCTACCACCGCTCAGCTTCTCACACTTCCCCCGTACCCCGGCCTCCTACATTACCACTCTCACCTGGACTCACCCACGACCTTCTGGTTCTTGCTTCTGCCCTCTTCCTTTCCAGTTATGATGAAGGGTCTCGACAAGATACATAGACATTTTGTGTGTGTAGTATTGTGGCTGATAAAGATGGACGGCATCGGCCTGGCCAGATTAATAGGATAGTTCTGTGCCTTAGGATTTTCTGAATCTCTGAATGACATTTTGTCGCTGGAAGCACAATATGGAAGCTCTCATAGTTGCGTCATGTGCCACTATTCTATGTATTGTTGATCAGACAAAGTAAGAGGCAAAATGACGCGACTTCCATTCACTGAAAGAACATCTCTCACAATGTTGAGCAAGGAGCAAGCTCACAGAGAACCCAAATGCGGCACACCAATATAAGACTGGAGTCAGGATAATTCCTCAGGACAAACACTGGCAGCAACTGGAAGGAATATTACCTCAGAGATCTGAAGAGGTATCCTAACACAAACTGGATCTTTGAAAAGGAATAGACAAAGCAGGACTGCTCTGGAGTAGAACACTCTAAACAGCTAGGAGCCAAAGTATCCCCAAAGGTAGACCAATACTCTGCGAACTCGTGCGAGAGAAACGCAGGTACTTATGCTAGGCCCCTGATGGGGCTCAGGTGTGTATTGTTATGCAATCAGTCCAGCATGGAATCCATGTGCTGGACAACAAGGCATTAAAGGAGTCAAATTGGTGCCAGAACTCAGAACTATGACAACATCTCCACTCATGTAGTAAACTACTGGTTTGGATTCCAACGAAATATGGCAGGGATCCTAACCTTCGTGTCAGGTCAACTATATTTTCCATCACAATATGTGATGAAAAGTAGGAATTTCGAAATGCAGTTTCATAATCAGGAAGAGTAACGCATTAAGAGGTATAACTTTTAAAGTAATATTGAAGTTCGTTCAATGAAACAGTTTCCTCTCTGTAATTAATCCAACAAAAGAGGTTCGAAAGTTTCACGAAATCAAAAAGTGATGTGTTGGAGAAGGGAGAAACAAGTCTAATCAACTGAAAGGCTCAGACAATAGTTCAATTACATTTACGCAGTTATGGAAAGTCAAGCATAAATGAGTGGCAACTTCCTCAAATGGAATAAATTCAGGTTTCGAAGTTGAGGGTCAGAGTATTTGAAGGACAATCGGTGCCAGGGAATGGAAGGCATTCACAAAGTAGATAGCGATTCTTCATAGTAATTTTTATTTGAGTTAAGATATAAGAGGAAATACCCATATCTGGAGCACATACAGACCAGGATAAGCACACAAGGAGGACAAACAATTTCCATGGCATAACTTAAATCTCAAGGGAAGTCGAGGATGCAGACTGAAGTGAAATAAGCAGGAATTGGGAAGGAAAGAAGTTCCAAAAACAAAGGAATTGATTAATTACTGATCTCAACGCGTTGAATGTCCGCTTGACATTTCGGGTCAATTCATTCTTCTCTCACATGTTGCATTTGGGCACTTTGCAATAAATGTTAACTCTGTCACACTGTGCTTCGGTAAATTTATATGATTTGGAGTATGGTGTCATCAGTATGGCCCAAACAAAATTTCAATACTGTGGCAATAACTTTAAATTATGCGCTTCGAGAAATACACCAACCAGTCGACTCCAGTTTACTAACCCAGGTTACTGTCTGTCGTGATATGAATCTGCACCACTTCATCCCTTTCGGAATGAGCCCCATTCAGAATTCACACATTTCCATGTACCTCCAGCCCCATTCGATGACTGACACTTATTGATTCTAATGTCTGCGGATCGTCGGCCAGCCCAATTAGGACCGTGTCAGATTAGTGGTCGTGAAGACCAGACATTGAATCAGAACCTTGGATCACGAAATCGAAGGTGGTTTAAGGGAATTTAGGGGAAAATGTTTGACTTTCTGTCACGGGGCGTGTTTCCATTCATATCATTATTTAACGTATTTTGCAATGACAACAAATGGATATTTCATCCCATTTTTCAACTGATCCCTGAACTTCGTTTGTGTCATGGCGTAGATGTACGTGTTTGTGCTGCAGCTCAAGAGCTGGAGCATGAACCCCAACTCCATTAAAAAGAGAGGTGGGATTGCAGAATGGTAGGAAAAATCTATAGTCCGGAACCAGACCAAATACAGAAGAAATATTGACCATAACAGCACAAAATTTCCCGATATAACAAACAACAACGTAATAGATTTCCTTCTGCTCTCCATTTCCGGGTCTCTGTTACTATCGCCTTTGTTGTGAGCCCGCAAACTCCCGCGGGCTCTGCTCGCCGCTAAAATATGCATGGCTGTTAAAGAATTCAGCAGTAGGATCAGAATAAATGGGAAGAACGAAGTGAGAAGATAATGTATGAGTTCAACTGCGGTCCAGAAAGTTGAAGTTTTCACACGTCCTGACATACTGCAAAACCAAGGGATATTTCCGAGAATATACCCGTTTGTTAAGATGAAATACCAGGTAATATCTTTTATACAGCTCAGTGCCGTCACCGTACCCAGAACCAGGGCCGCGGTGTCCTTGGTGCAATATCGCGTTTTCAGCTGCCGGCAAGAAATGGCGACAAATCTATCGAAGGTGAAAGCGACTGTGAACCAGACAGAGCAATCAGTGGCCGCATAAAGCAAGACCGCGTGGATATTACACACGGGGATGGAAATCACAAAATAGAAATGAAACATATAGCTAATTGGAATCTGTCTCAATATGAGATCAGTGATAACCACCAGGAGATCCGCCGTTGCCATAGCTACCAGATAGCGAGTGACGCACTTCGAAAGTCCGCAGCTTCCCCGGGACAAGATGATTATCGTCACTAGATTAGCTGTGACAAAAATAAATGAATGAACTGTCGTAGTATGTATCAGACTAGATCCAAAACAAGCTGCTTGGTAAAGCTGCTGAAGCCGCGTTCGGTGGATTGTTAGTCTTGGGAGCTGAATCCAATAAATTGAAACGACTCTGCAATGCAGTAATAGAGCGAGATTAAACTAACTGTTGACAATCTCCACAGGAGATACAATTAACTCACCTTGGAAAATTGTGCCGAAACAATTACAAAAAATGCAACGTATCATTACAAAGGTAATCATGGATTTTATTTTGTTTTGTTTTGAATCATATGGAAGCCAAAAATTTGCGAAAGGATTTTTTTATGGAGAAATTAAAAAAATGAGTCCAAAGACTCAAGTTGCTCATCTGCCTTCTGCACAGAGTTTCCATGGCCACAGGATGTCCACAACTGTTCACGCGAGTTGTGCACTGACCAACCCAGAGTTCGTTCACTCAGAACGATTTCCCTGTGACAATTTAATCAAACAATACCGGGAATCTTGTCATAGCCGAGGCGATCTGCGTTCAGAAACAGAGTTGAAAGGACAATTAAAATAATTTGACATTTTATGCAGTTAAGAGTTAAATCTGTAAATACACAAATGTCCCAGTGAACGGCAGTTTGGAAGACTTTGCATAGTGTACTTATGTTCTTGCAATATCTCATGTGTTTTGCGTTGCATTTTAATAGGTACAGTGTTCATTTTACTTCCATAAATTGCAGAACGGGTTCTCGATTGTGCAGAGCATGAAGGAAAAAGCTGTAAATTCCTGGAATCGGAAATTACATACATATATTTTTTAGAAAGGACAGACCATTCCGATAAGATGCAGCAGGCCAGGCAGAATGTGCGGAAAGATAAAGAAAGTTAGCGTTTCAAGTCGGAAATCCTCCTTAGTAATTTGTGACAAGTTTCACGCCGGCATACTCAACTCAATTCAAACTTACAAGATAGATTTAAACGAGATTTCTCGAAGTATGATATTTTAGCCGAACAAATCGACAGGTACATGGAAAGGGTAAAACATTGGAATGACATGGGCCAAACGCAGGGAAATGGGATGATTTCAAGAAGACAATTGGATCGGCTTGCATGTTAGGCCGAAGGGCCTGTTTTCACGTTTGACGCTCTCTGAATTTCTGTCTCCTGTTCCTGCTTCCCCATATGTTTTCTGGTTGCCAAGCCATGTTATAGTGTCTACGGAAATGAAGGCGTAGGATTTTACGAGACTGCATCGACCTGTCTTTGCCAAACTCCTGAATCTGGAAAGTGGACTGCGATCCCCTTCCTTTTCACTATCTTATATCAAGTTGTACAACATCTTATCGAAGTTATATTATTAAAGTTCAGACCAGATATTTGTCAGTGAAGCAAATGGAAGCGATGACCTGACAGCTTTTTCCGTGCTCGGACCAAAGACAACGATTTCTTCTCTTCCATTTTGAAATGATGCAATGTGTAAAATGATTAAAGAATGAAGAATAGCTGAAGGCAGAACAATACTAGGAACAAAATTAACAGTCATCTCAATCCTTTTTCAATAAAAAAAGTGGTTTATGGCTTGTAACTATATCGGCTAGTTTCTGTAAAATTAAAATATGTAATTGGAACAGGAGATGGGGTGTCAATGACGGATATAATTTCAAAGAAAAAATGCTGGAAATAATTGCTCGATGTAGGGACTTACCCGGTACCCCAGCCACAGTGTGCAGCGGTTATTGTAATAGGCTGAAGGATATTATCAGAATGTTCTGTCCTTTGTAATGGGCTGAATTGACAGATCGAACAGCTAAGTACTGAATTTTACCACGGACAAGTGTGACAACCATCTCAATAATTTTGCAATAAAACTACTGGACTTAATAGCTTTAAAAATATCAGCCGACAGTTTCTGGAGACTAAAGACAGGTAATTGCAGCAGGGAAGGACAGGCAATGACGAATATTAATTCCAAGGCACAATTGGTGAAATAAAAAAATCACTGCGGAGACTTACCCGGCACGCCGGCCACAGCAAGAAGCGGATAGTAAACCCTTTGAATAACCAAAAGTGCCAAATATATCCGCACTTCCGTTTTTAATCTATCGTAGTTCGTGGAGAGATCTTGAAGTTCCCACCATAATTTAGCACTCAACGTTGCTGCATTCCAATCCATTGTCGCATTTTCACCGATGATAGAAACGGAATCCATTTTTCTAGTATTGTGATCTATTGCTGCCTTTATCCATCCGTTTGTTTCGAGGTTCCTGTCACTCCACTCAGGTTGCGCGAAGCTCGAGCTTCACTTAATCCTGGGGCTGATGTTCTGACTGAAATTGTGGCGCTGTCTGTTCAGTAAGACTTAATGTACAAGAAGCAATCCAACAATATTGCAATTAGGATTCCTTAGAGATTGCTATTAATTCCGAACATTGAACAAACAAATTTAAAGAACCCTTTTCAGTTCGGTATTTCTATAAAACGATGCAAATTATTGTTATGGTCCAGATGGTTACTCAGAAAGACGGTCCTGAATTCTAGATTTCAAAATCTGTTTAGTTCAAAAAGTTCATGTATCTCCATTTATCCATGTATTTCACCTTACTTTATATGGATAAAAGATTTCACAGTCACGTCCAGCATATTACTTCAATCACTCCTTTGTGCATTTGTACGAACTCAGCAGTCAATTGCTCTCAGCTGCTGTGCCCAGCCCAACCCCTCAATTCCAATCACTCACCTTTGATACCGAGCTTGTATTTCCGACATTTGTACATTTGATAGTCAATACAAACTCCACAAGCTCAGACTTCCACTCCAGTATCCCTGACAACTTCATCTGCAGGAAGTTTTCCCAGCTGCATCTCCTGACGGACTGTGTGAAGAAACTGGAGCTGTAGTTGGATGTACTTTGTATCCGACGGGGTTCTGAGAGCATGATAGGCAAGAGATTCAGGGAAGTAGGCAAACTTAAGGTGGAGGCTGACGATAGTTGTGTAATCAGCTCAGAGTTAAGGGGAAGAAACAGATAGTGCAGAGTGCCCCTGTTGCCCTTCCCCTCAGCAACAAGCATTCCGCCTGTGGGGGACCACACTGGCTGAGGAACAGTAATCAGGTTAGTGGCACTAAGACCGGTTCTGAGATTCCATAGAACCAGACAACAGTACACCACAATACAGGACTTTCGGCCCATCATATTGTGCCGCCCATCAAACCACACTTCACACTATCTAACCCTTTCCTCCCTCTTATCCTTCTATCCCACATTCCTCCATATGCCTATCCAACAATCTCCTGAACCTGTCCAACGGATCTGCCTCCACCACCACCCCAGGCAGCGCATTCCATGCACCAACCATTCTCTGGGTGAAAATCCTCCCTTTGATATCTCCTCTGAACTTTCCACCCATAACCATAAAGCCATGGCCTCTTGTCTTGAGCATTGATGCCCTGGGAAAGAGGCGCTTTCTGTCTACTCTATCTATTCCGCTCAATATTTCATACACCTCTATCATGTCTCCCCTCATCCTCCTCCTCTCC
>JARFYF010000070.1:105460-121877 GCA_030265395.1 Rhina ancylostomus
ACACACACACACACACACACACACACACACACACACACACACACACACACACACACACACACACACACACAGAAGTGGGGATGCATTCAGCCGGTGAAGAACAAGAAGGACACGCACAAAAACGGAGATTTGGAAACGAAAACGTGAGAGCAGCGATAATTTCACTCATTTGCACGGATATGTATTTGCGAAGGCCAGCTACGCGGAAATAAATCTCAGGAGGACACTGCAGAAACCCGGAGAACTCTCCGAACATCGACACAGTATACCATTTGGAAACGAAGCCGAGTATGCTGGGAACACCGAGTTGAATACCGACCTGAAATGTTAACTTTGCTTCTCTTTCCCAATGCACTGCCCGACCTGCTGAGTGTTTCCAAAGTTTACTTTGCTTATCTCAGGTTTCCAGTATCTGTATTCTTGATGAGCATGATTATGCTGAACGTGATTAACGCATTTCACAGCAACATGACGAAGTCCTAGCTTGCCAAATGGAAAAGGGATTAAATAGAATTCGTATCCAGATCCCTATGTTACCGGGAATACCAGCTGCAACAAGAAAAGGACAGTCAATGGTCGTGGTGCAGTAAATTGGCGTATGGTGCGCAGCAGAAAATATCTTCAGTTTTTCTGTACAATGAATGATGTGGCGGGATGAGTACTTCGAGGGGAAGATTTATCTGCCCTATTGCCTTTTGGATGGTCTTAGTGCTGAAAGCGATTGGAGCAGACGGGTGAGATTTAACACAATGACCTTTTGCTTCGTCCCTTATGCTGAACTCATCAGTGCGTCCAAACTGCCACTAGAATCGCCAGTAACATTTTATGTTCACGCGGGTGGCCTGCTGTTTGCAGCTGGTCTGACGGACAATTATCTTCCATCACACAAATTTACCATTTGGCCCGAAGAATCGAGTCGCTACCACTGAAAGACTTGACATTCTCCTGACAAATTGCCTTGTATTTTCTTCGCGCATTTATGTTCTGTCAAATTTATGACTGTCAAAGATTTTGTTTGCAAATCAAAGTTTAACTTCTTGAGGAAACTTCTGTGTCTGCTGGTAATTTTGAAATCTTGGTGAACCACAACAGTAGCAACACCTTATGGTTCTTGTACTCCAAAGGATCTGTCGACATGCACTCTGAGACCACTCTGTCACATACTCAGCGTGGTATGTTCCGATATATTCAGTAGTCCCTTGAGTTGTTTGCCGTCTCCACATACGACGCTTTCGCCTTCTTTGGAGTGAATTCCCTTTGCATAATGTTTGTCTATGAATCAAAGTCACATTCGAGTTTATTGTCATATGCAGAAGTACATGAAGGCATGAGTACAATGAACATCTTACTTGCATTAGCATCACAGATACATAGTTCCATGTAAGTCGAATTCACAAGGAAGGAACACACACACATTACACTCTATTTGCCCAATAAAAACACAATTAGAACCAAAAAAAAGTCTATTTTCTTGCAAAAATCGTGTTGGTTTTGATAACCTTTTGTGATTGGGGTTGTGAGAGGTTGGTTCAAAGACGGAATGGTTGAAGAAAAGTAGTTGTTCTGAAGCCGGTTGGTTGGGACTTCAGGCTGCTGTACCTCTTGCCGGATTGTAGCTCTGAGAAGATGGCATTGCCCCGCATGATGGGATTTTTAGTGTTGGATTTTGCCTTCTTGATTCTCGAGGCAGCATCTCCTGTAGAAACTACGGCTGGTGGGATGCGATGTGTCTGATTTATTGAGGGATACCTTCTGCAATAGAAGGAATTCTGCCTCAATATACCCAATATGGGTGTGTTTCCTGATCAAGTTCCTATATTGTGCTATATTGTTCTATGGTTTAAAAATAGGCCGATAACTACACAAAAGTATTTAGGAATTAAAGCCAGAAGCCAGATAACTGGACCATAATGTAACAAAAAATCAGACAGCACAATTGCATATTATACTATTGATGACAAAAAATGTGCCAGTCATCCGATAAACAAAGCAGAACATCTGCAGCTCACGATGTTTTCCTAGTGAAATAAAGGGTGGGTTTTGCGGAGTCAGAACTAATTCACCGTGATGGAAATTATTGTCAATAGCGACGACCTACTGCCTGGCAGCACCTTATAATTATAAGGAACAGGTGAAGCACACCAGCGGTGAACTTAAGTACTCTGTTAACTTTTGCAGCTGATTATTCAGTGAGGTATTATTGTTAGGTGTAAGAAAACTAAACAAGAGTCAAGCTACTTACAACAGAAAATATTTCTACAATGCAATTTAAAACTCACATTGCATTTCAGCCCTTGATATAACGCTGGTAGGTGCCACTAATGGCTGTTCCAAACGAGTGAAGGCGAATTACAGCGGGAAATGGGGAACGGTTTGCAAATGAGGGACGGGACACTTTTGCTCTTTCGGAGGATGGAGAAGTCATAGCTGTGTTTACTAGGAAGATGCAGAGGTGAACTGGATGAAAGTCAAGTACACAACTTTACATGCGAATTAAATTCCGCTTGATGACTTGACTGTAACATTAATAATGAACACTTCCAACACTTATTTAATTGCTCAAACCCTATCACCGTCATTGCAAGTTCTGCTATTAAAGTGCCTTGTCAGCAATCTCAGCAGGTAATGCTTACCAGTCCGTGAAGATGCCGGTGATTCATATTCTTCCTGCGATTTTGTACAATGCTATTTCTGTAGAGATGGGAATGTTCCAGAATTTGTTAAGCACAGAGGCACCAGGGGGAATACCCATGGAAGCACAGTAGAACACACGACAAGAAGAACGTGGAGGCTTCTGAGAGGATGTATCAGGGCTTCCCCAGAATGTTGTGTGGATTGGACATTATTAGATGCAAAGAGAAGATGTGCAGAATTGGATACATTTCACTGGAATATTGGAGGGCTTAGGGCAACGTTATCGAGTCATGCAGAGTCATGAGAGGACGGGTAAGGGGTTGAGAGCCAGAGAAGTAAAGATCAAATATTGGAGGGTATAGAATATATATGAGGGTGGATGTGCAGAGGAGATTTATGAGGCAAGTCTTTTTTTTATTCAGACAATGGTAGGTGCCCAGAATTCGCTGCCAGCGGGAATGGTCGAAGCAAATGCTATTGCAATATTTCAGAATAATTTTCACAGACAAATGAACATGCACGAGAGGGCATGGCATGAGTGAGGCCATAGAACGGGAAGGAGCGAAACCTGAGACTGTACAGGAGGGCTAGCAGAGCCGGGGATGATCATAGAAAAGTGATAGATAAAGTATGTGGAAGAGTAAGTTGATTTTATGGAAAGAATGAATTGGTCATTGTGGAGTAAAGAGTGTGTTCTGATGAGGAGAGATGAGTAGTTGAAGGGAATGAGTTGGGCTAAAGAGTAACTGTTATTAACAGCATGCAGTAATATAGATGTGGGCGGTAATGTGGATGAAGGGATACTGGGCGATGTTGCTTTCTCCATTGACCGGCCCTCTAGTCTCAGAAACTAGGTTGCAGCCTGATAATCTAATGACTTGTTTCTACTTTGAAACTCTCCTGTTTCCGTGCCTTAATTCCTTCTTCTTATCACCCCACTATCCTATGCATCCAACATACCATTCTTCGAAACTTCCGCCATCCACAACCAGATCCTGTCACTAGCCACATCTTCCCCTTCCCTTCTTCTTTATAGCACGGATCAATCTCTCCCTCCCCAGGCACTCTGCTCTTTAACCGCAAGAGGTGTAACACCTGCTCTCCCACCTCCTCCTTCACCACCATCTGGGGTTCCAAACAACCCTTCCATGACAGGCAAACTTTCATATGCAAATCCCCCAGTGTTACTTGCTACATTTAGTGCTACCGTTGTGGCCTCATGTACAAAAGTGACCCCGGACGCAAACTGGACGACCACTTTTCCGAGGACTTTCGCTTCGTCCACTGTGGCCACTGGATCTCCCGGTTGCCTTCATTACAACTTTCGTTCCAATTCCCACACTGACATATCTGTCTTCGGACTCCTCTACTTCGAAGTTGAGGCTAAAAGCAAATTAGAAGACCATCGCCTCATATTCCGCCTGGGCAGTCCAGAACCTGGCGACATGAACACTGAATATCCCAACATCTAGGAACGGCTCGCTCTCTGCCCCTTTACTCTCCCTTCGTGATCTACCTGGCCCCCATGACACTGCACTGTTCCGGTTCCCAACCTTTCCGTCTGCCCATTACTCACCCACTCCTGCCAATAGTTGGACTCCCCACCTCCTTCCCTTTATTCGAGTCTCCACCTCCCGCTCCAGGTCCCATCCTCTGTCGCCCTTTGTCACTTCTGCCTTTCACTGTCCAGCTTCTAGCTCAATTACCACTCTCCCATCCCTCATATCATTGACTGGTCCCTACTCCCCCCGCCTCCCACATCACCTGGATCCATCTATCACCTGCGGGCTTTCTCTTAACCCCTTCCCCCACCATTTCATTCTGTATATCTCCCATCCATCATGCAGTCCAGATGAACCGCGCCGATTGTCCATTTATTTCCATAGATGCTGCCTGACCTGCTGTTGCTCCAGCATTTTGTGCGCAGCTCTTCTTTCACCTCCTGTCAAAATGGTCTGAGATTTTGCACGATTGACAGCCTCCTTTGCACATATTTAATGCACGTTTTCGTTATTATCAATTGCCGTTATCTAGCTGAGATACTGCACGATGTCGGTTTCCCCATAGCCCATTTCTTCGATCTGCTGTCCGACCCTTTTGACTTGTTAAGTTTTTTCCACTCTGACACTCTCCTGCCTCCGAGCCTTTATTCCTATCATGGTTCTGAGTTCTGGCCCTCAATTTGGCTCCTTTAATGCCTTGTTGTCCATCACATGGATTCCATGCTGGACTGATTACACACACCCGAGCCCCATAAGGGGCCTGGCATAAGTACCTGGGTTTCTCTAGCACTAGTTGCCAGAATATTGGTGTACCTTTGGGAATACTTTGGCTCCTAGTTGCTTAGAGTGGTCTATTGTGTTCTCTATTCCTTTTTGAAGATCTAGTTTGTGTTGGGATTCCTCTTCAGATCTCTGAGGCAAGATTCCTTGCAGTTACTGTCTGTGTTTGTCCTGAGGAAGCATCCTGACTCCAGTCTTGTATCGGTGTGCCACATTTGGGTTCTCTGTGAGTTTGCTCTTTGCTCAACATTATGACAATTCAAGTTTCTCAAACTTCTGCAATGCTTGAAGTATCATCGAAATTTCCCAGGAATCATATTGTGTCCCAGAAGGAGGTATATCCACAGGTACCACCTCCTGTATCTTTGGGATTCATTCAGTCTCTCTCATTCTATAACCGAGAAGTTGTTATGCTCTGATTCACATGATGGAGACGTGCATTTGATACATATCCTCCTCCATCTCACAGACAAGTTCAGTGAGCCCGAAGGCCTTGGTGCCCTGTGCTGTCATATGCAATGATACGCTTGCAGAGAGTCTAATCCGGCGGAGTGGGGAGCAATGGAGTGAATGATCAGTCACCAAATCCGGGGATTGAGACCTGCGGTTTGCTGGATCATCAAAGTTAAATGGCTTGTGAGGTGGTTTGAAAGCATCTGCAGGATGGGTAAATTAGCAGCTGGGTGTGGGTGTCCACTAAGGATCAGGTTGCACTCAATCACACAGCAATGGGATTGCAGATATCAGTGAGGTAAGTGTGCGAGTAACAAGAGATGTGTTCTTGACAAGATCATTTAATGTATTTGTGATGACTGGAAAGGACGAGGGAGCGGACAGGCTTGAGGATGCACCAGAACTGATCAGAAACCTAACCAGTGAGAGGTGTATCGGGGTGGGCGCGGCAGAGATGATCCCTGAAGTGGGGTGGTGGTTGGGGCCGATAACAGCGAAGGCCGCATGATACTTGATGGGATGCAAAATAGGGCAAAGTGAGAAGGGATCTGAAAGGAGGTTCAGAGAGATAGTTGCTAAGTGACTAAGTGTGTGGAACCAAGTAAATTAGAGAGAGTGCTGCTAGTGGTGAGTGTCCACTGGAGTTCTCAGGATACATTGACACGGAGGGGGGGGGGTGAAATTGACAATTGATATGAACTTGGAGTCTAGTTTTGGCCATGAGCCACTCGCGTTCCATTTGACAGAATCTAGTCAAGTTGGTGGGGTATATCCTGAATTTTGACTCCTGCGCTATGTTATCTCAACGTGTTTACATCAGTTCTACGTATGTGCACTCAAAGTTTCACCTAAATTATCCGCTTCATATGACATTTTTGTAAAGATCAGCTCCTCTTTTACCTCCTGTCCACTTGATAGAACATAGAACATATATAAAAAATCTACAGCTCAATACAGGCCCTCCCACCCACAAAGTTGTGACGAACAAAGTTGTGACGAATTTCTAGCTTAGAAATTACCAGACCTAAACATAACCCTGTATTTTATTCAGCTCCATGTACCTATCTAAAGATTCTATCCTATCCGCCTCCACCACCGTTTCCGGCAGCCCATTCCACGCACTTACTGCTCTATGCGTGAAAAAGCTTACCCCTGACATCTCCTCTATATCTGCTCCCCAGCACCTTAAACCTAAGCCCTCACGTTGCCACCATTTCAGACTAGGGAAAAGCCTCTGACCATCTGCCCGATCAATACCTCTCATCATCTTATACACCTCTCTCAGGTCGCCCTCATCCTCCGTCTCTGCAAGGAGAAAAGCCTGAGTTGCCTCAACCTGCTTTCATAAGGCATGCTCCGCATTCCGGGCAGCACCTTCGTAAATTTCCTCCGCATTCCTCACCATACTCTAAATGGCTTCCACATCTTTCCTGTAGTGAGGCGACTAGAACTGAGCGCTATACTCCAAGTGGGGTCTGACCAGGGACCGATAGAGCTGCAACAATGCCTCTCGGCTCCTAAATTCAAGGACAATAAACCATATGCCATCCGAACCACAGAGTCAACCTACGCAGCCGCTTTGAGAGTCCTATGTATTCGGACCCCAAGATCCCTCTGGTCCTCCACACTGCCAAGTGTCCTACCATTGATACAATATTCCGCCAACATATTTGACCAAAATTAACCGCTTCACACTTATCTAGATTGAACTGCATCTCTCACGTCAGCCCAGCTCTACATCCTATCTATGTCCCCCTGTAAGCTCTGACAGTCGTCTAAACTATCCACAGCACCCCCAACCTTCGTGTCATCCTCAAACTTACTGACCCAACCCTCCACTTCCTCGTCGAAGTCGTTTATAATAATCACAAAGAGTAAGGGTCCCAATACAGATCCCTGATGTAAACCACTGGTCAACGACCTCCACTCAGATACGACCCTTCAACAACAAAATACTGGATCTGAAATACTGGATCAGGAAAAGTTCCATCGTCTCCCCAGCTTGTGTTTAATGCACGTTTCAGGTATGATCATTTGTCATATCCCCACATACGCAAAGGGGTCAGGATGTCGTCGTTACAGACCTCAGATTTACTTGGTTCATCTCCTACAGCTCTCTGCCCTTCCTTGATCTGCCTTTGTCCATCTCTGGGGACAGGTTGACCACATGAATTTTCTGCAAACCTATCGACCCACAAAGGTACCTTGACAACACCCATTCCCACCCTGTCACTTTGAAGAATCCTATCCCCTTATCAGTTCCTCCACCTCTGCAGCTTCTCCATTCCCGGACATCAGAGTTGTCGTCTTTGGTCTGTAGGCCGGTTTCCCTTCCACCACCATCAGTGCAGCCCTCTTCTGCATATCCTCCATTTCCCTCAAGTCTATCCACACCCCATTGCCTGCCATCACATAATAGGTTGAGTGTTTCCCTTCTGTTCAACTGCCACCCCACGAGGCTACGCCACCAACATATCAATCTCGGCAAATTCCGCCACATCCAATGGGATCCCAGCAAACGGCACGTTCTACTTCCCCTCTGCTTTCAGAAGGGTTATCCCTGTCCTCGACCCCCTTTTTCACTCGTACCTCCGCGCAGATGAACCTACCTGAACTTATCCCTGCGACAACACTGTGTATGCAACACAGATGCACTGTCCCTAAACCTCCTCCCTCACCACCATTCGGGGAACTAGACAGTTTTTGCACATGAATCAGAGCTTCACCTGTGAATCCTAGTGTGAAATACATTACATCAGTTGCTATCGGTGAGATCCGACGGAGACTGATAACCGCTTCGGCAAGTACTTCCGCCGCAACAGCCAGGATCTCCAGGTGGCCAAACACTTCAATTCCACATCACACTCCAAAACAGACATGTTTTCCACGGTCTCCTCTGCTGTCACTTTGAGGCCAGACACAGGATGGAAGAACAACACCTCACATTCCGCCTTGTTAGTCTCCAGCCTGACTGCTTCATCGATTTCTCTATCTTCTGGTGACTACTCTTTGCACCCCTTTTATTCCTTTTTGTCACCTTGACCTTTCATTCCTGTGGTCCCCGCCACCCTTCCCTTTCCCCTTCCTCCGCCCTCATGATCTTCCCATCTAATCCACACCTTCTTCCCTTTTTTCCATGGTTCTCTGGCCTCTACTACGGGAATCATTCTTCTTCAGCTCTTTCCCTATCACCACGCAACTTCTGACATCTTCCCCATCCCCCACCCTCCTACCGGACACCTGTCACCAAGTCTCACCTATCACCTGCCAGACTGTTCTCCTCCTCCTGCCCAACCTTCTGGTTCTGGCTTCTGCCCTCTTCCTTTCCAGTCCTAATGAAGGGTCTGGACCCGAAAAGTCGACTGTTTATTTCTCTCCATAGATGCGGTCTGACCTGCTGAGTTCCTGCAGCATTTTGTGTGTGTTAATGAAGTTAATAACGACGGACGGCATAGGTCTGGCCGGCTGAAGAGGGCATTTCAGTACGTTAGGATTTTTCTGAATCTCTGAATGATATCGTGTCGCTGGGATGTGATATGGAAACTATCATCGTTGCGTCAAGTGCCACTGTTCTATTTATTGCTGATCATACAAAGTAAGATTCAAAACGACGCGACTTCCCTGCACTGAAACAAAATCTGCATTCACCACTATCCCAAATTATGTAATTTGACGTATTAAACCGTGGGGTTAGATTCCTGGGAAATATGCATGGATCCTGACCAGAGTGTCCACCCAACGATAATTACCATCATGCTGCATACAGCAAAGCAGGAATTTCGAAATACAATTTCATAATTAAGGACAATAACAGATGAAGAGTTATAACTTTTGAAGAAATATTGAAGTTCGTTCAATGGAATATTTTCGTCCCTGTAATTAATCCAGCAAGAGTGCTGCGGAAGTTTTCTGAAATCAGAAAGTAATGTGCTGCAGAATGGAGAAACAAGTGGAATCAACTGAAAGGCGAACACAATCATTCGATTATATTTACGGAGTTATGGAGAGCCACGTAAAAGAGTGGCAACTCCCTAAAATTGAATAAAATCAGCTTTCGAAGTTGAGAGTCAGAGTATTTGAAGGACAATCCGTGCCATGGCGTGGAAGGCATTCACAGAGTAGACAGGGATCCTTCACAGTAATTTTTATTGAACTTACAATAAAAAAGGAAATTCCTATCTCTGGAGCACATAACGATGAGGATACGGCACCCAAAAGGAGTATGAGCAATTTCGATGCTGAACTTCAATCTCAGGAAAGTAGAAGATGCAGAGTGAAGTAACATAAACAGTAAAGGAGTTCCTTGAGCGAAGGAATTGATCCATTACTGATTTCTACATGTTGACATTTCAGGTCATTTCGGTCTTCTGTTCGGCACTTTGAAAAAAATATTAACTCTGCCATTCTGTACTTCGTCACAAAGATACGAATTGGAGAATGGTGAAGGGTGAAGAGAATTCTCTCTGTGCCATCGTTATGGCCCAAGCAAAATTTCAATACAGGGGACATTACTTTAAATTATGCGCTTGAAATACACCCAACTCGTGTACTCTACCTGTACCAACCCAGTTTACCGTCTGTCGTAATGTGAACCTGCACCTGTTCGTCTCTCTGTGTCTCAGCGCCATTCAGAATTCCATATTGCCTTCCTCCTCCAGACCGATTCGAAGACTTATACTTTGTGATTATAATGTCTGCCGATAGTCAGCCAACCCAATTAAGACCGTGTCAGATCCGAGGTAGTGAAGACCAGAGTCAGTGAATCAGAACCTTGGATCATGAGACAGAAGGTGGTTTAGGGGGATTTGGGGGATAAGTTTGACTTTCTGTTGCGGGGCGTGTTTCCGTTCATCTCACTATTTAACGTATTTTGCAATGACAACAAAAAGATATTTCATCCCATTTTCTAACTGATCTCTGAACTTCGTCTGTGTCTTGGCGTAGATGTACGTGTTTGTGCAGCAGCTGAAGAGCTGGAGCATGAATCCCAGCTCCATTAAAAATGGAGGTGGGATTGAAGAATGGAAGCCAAAACCCAAAGTCCGGAACCAGACCAAATACAATAGAAATATTGACCACAAAAGTACAAAATTCCCCGATATAACAAACAGCAACGTAATAGATTTCTTTCTGCTCTCCATTTCCGGGTCTCTGTTTGTATCGCCTTTAGTGTGAGGGCGCAGTCTCCCGCGGGCTCTGCTCGCCGCTAAAATATACCTGACTGTTAAAGAATTGAGCAGTAGGATCAGAATAAATGGGAGGAAGGGAGTGAGAACATAATGAATGATTTCAATTGAGGCCCATAAAGGTGAATTTTGCACACGTCCTGATATACTGCAAAACCAGGGAATATTTCCAAGAATATACCAGCGTGTTAAGATAAAATACCAAGTAATATCCTTCATACAATTCAGGAACGTCACCGTACCCAGAACCAGAGCCGCGGTTTTCTGTGTGCAATATCTCGTTTTCAGCTTCCAGCAAGAAATGGCGACAAATCGATCGAAGGTGAAAGCGACGGTGAACCAAACGGAACAATCGGTGGCCGCATAAAGCAAGACGGCGTGGATATTACACACGTGGATGTAAGACACAAAATAGAAATACTCCAAATAGCTAATTGGAATCTGTCTCAATATCAGATCAGTGATAACCACCAGGAGATCCGCAGTTGCCATGGCGACCAGGTAGCGAGCAACACACTTCGAAAGTCCGCACCTTCTCCGGGATAAAATAATTATCGTCATCAGATTAGCTGTGATAAAAATAAGTGAGTGAACTCTCTTAATATGTATCATACTAGATCCAAAACAAGCAATTTGATAAAGCTGCTGAAGCCACATTCGGTGGATTGTTGGTCTTGGGAAATGAATTCAATAAATTCAAGCCACTATGCCAATGCTGGAATGCAGCGAGATTATGCGAAGTATTGAAAATCTCCACAGGGGATGCAACTGACTCGCCATGGAAAATTGTGGACGAAACAATACAAAATTGCAACGTATCATTACAAAGGAATTCATGTAATTTGTTTTGTTTTGCTTTGAATCATGCGCGACCATGATACAGCATTTGCGAAAGGAGTGTTTTATTTCCGGAGATTTAAACAAAACAAGTCTAAATTCACATAATCTGCGGAAAGATAAAGCCAGTTAACGTTTCAAGTCGGAAACCTTCCATTATCCTCGGTAATTTGGGACATTCACAACAGCATAGCAACCTCAGGTCAAACCTTCAAGAGAGATTTAATTGAGATCTCCCGAAGTAGGGTATTTTAGCCAAAAAACGACAGTACATGGAAAGGAAAGATTTGGAAGGATCTTAACCAAACACAAGGAAATGGGATGAATTCAAGAAGACAATTTGATCGGCTTGCATGTTAGGCCGAAAGGGCCGTGTTTTCACGTTTGACACTCTCTGACTTTTTGTCTCCCGTTCCTGCTTTCCCTAATGTTCTCTGGATAGCACCCCATTTTATAGGAAATGAAGGACGAGGATTTTAGGAGCCTGCATCGACCTGGTTTTGTCAAAGCCCTGAAACTGGAAAGTGGACTGCGATCCCCTTCCTTTTCACTATTCACTGTGTTTTATCGAAGTTTTATTATTTAAGTTCAGTCCCAGATATTTGTCAGTAAAGCAGATAGAAGCGGTGATTTTACAGCTTTCTCTGTGCCAGGGCCAAAGGCAACAATTTCTTTTCTTCCATATTGAAATGATACAATGATTAAAGGATGAACAGATGAATGCAGAACGAGACTAGGATTAAAAATAACAGTCATCTCAGTCCTTTCGCAATAAAAATAAGAGGCTTCTGGCTTGTAACTATATCGGCTGGTTTCTACAAAATCAAAACATGTAAATGGAACAGGAGAAGAGAGTCAATGACGAATATGATTTTAAAAAAATGCTGGAAATAATAGGTCGATGCAGGGAGTTACCCGGTTCGCCAGCCACCGCGTGGAGATGTTATCGTAATAGCAGAAGGATAATTGAAAGATGGAACAGCTGCATACTGAATTTTACCATGTACAAAATTAAAAGCCATCTCGAAATTTTGGAATAAAATTACTAGACTTAATCTCTTTAAAAAATATCAGCTGACAGTTTCTGGAGACGTAGGACGGGTAATTCTACAGGGAAAGGACAGGCAATGACGAATATTAATTCCAAGACAAAAGTGATGAAATAACAGATCATTGCGGGGACTTACCCGGCACGCCAGCCACAGCAAGGAGCGGATAGTACACTCTTTGAATAACCAGAAGTGCCAAATATATCCGCACTTCCGTTTTTAATCTATCGTAGTTCGTGGAGAGATACTGAAGTTCCCACCAGGATTTACCACTCGTCGAGAATTCATTCCAATCCGTTGTCATATTTTCACCGATGGGCGAAACAGAATCTATTTTTCTAGTTTTATGATCCATTGCTGCCGTTTCCATCCGTTTGTGCAGAGGTTCCTATCACTCTACTGAGGTTGCGTGAAACTCGACCTTCATTTAATCCCGGCGCTGATGTTCTGATTAATATTTTGGCGCCGTCTGTTCACCAAGTCTTAATGTACACCAATCCATCCAAAAATATTGCAATTAGGATTCCTTAGAGATTGCTATTAATTCAAAACATTGAACAAACAAATTCAATTAACCTTTTCAGTTCGTTAGATTTATAAAACGATATAAATCATTGTTATGATGCAGATGGTAGGTTTGGTCACTCAGAAACATAAGGCTGATGTCTTGGGATGCACAATTTGTTTGGTTCATTTATCTCCAGTTATCCACGTATTTTACTTTATTGTTTATGGATAAAATGTTTCCCAGTCACGTCCAGCAGTTCACTTCATTTACTCCTTTGTGAATGTTTATGAACTCAGCAACAAATTTCTCTCAGCCGCTGTGCCCAGCCGAATCCCTCATTTCCAATCACGCATCTTTGATACTAGCTTACATTTCCGTATTTGTACATTTGATAGTAAACACAAACACAACGAGCTCAGACTCCTAACGCCTTTTCTCTGGTTCATCTCCAAATCCACTATTCTCGTCGTCTCTCCCTGACGTAAACAGTGTTCGATCTGCGCTGTTTTATCAGACATCTCATTAATGATGGCTATCGGAAATTATAAATGAATAAGATCACTGTCAAACAAAGAAAAAGGTCAACGTAGTCTTAAAGAAGCAAGCTGAAAAACTTAGGACATGATCAACATTAATAGGTATTAACACAAAAAGAAACAAGTCAAACGCTTCATTGTGTTTCTAGTTCGTCAGTTTGGAGATCCACACTTAAAAGAATTCGACCTTTATTCCCTACAAAAAACGTCAGTTTCCCTTACGACTGCAACTGCAGGAAGAGTGCCTAGTTGCAGCTCCTGACGGACAGCGTGGAGAAACTGGTGTTGCTGTTGGATGTAATTTGTATCGTATGGGGTTTCAAGAGCATCACAGGCAAGATATCCAGCGAAGTCGGCAAACCTGAGGTGGAGGCTGAAGATAGCTGTGCAATCAGAGGGAGATTTAAAGGGAAGAAACAGGCAGTGCAGTGTGCTCCTGTTGTCTTTCCCTTCAGCAACAAGTATATCGCTTTGACGACTGCTGTGGGGGACCATTCTGGCTCTGGCAGCAGTAATCAGGTCGGTGGCACAAAGACCGGTTCTGAGATTCAACCGGGAGGCAGATATCAGGCCCGATAATTCGGGGAACAGACAGGAAATTCTGCAGCCGCAAAATGGTCTCCAGCATTGTGCGTTGCCTCCCGAGTGCAAGGATCATGGACGTCTTGGAGCGGCTGCAGACATTCTCAGTGGGGACGGTGAACAACGAGAGGTCATGCTGCAAGTAAGTACCAACGACGTAGAAAGAAAGAGGAATGATGTCCTGGGCAGTGAATACACGGAGTTCGGAGAGAGAATAAAATTCAGCAACTCAATCGGAGTGATCGCTGGGTTTCTTCCAGTGCCACGTGTGAGTGAAGGGAGACGGAGAAATGTTGAGATGAATGCGTGGCTGACGAGTTGCTTCAGGGGACAGGGATTCAAGTTTTTTTTTTCGTTTCCATATATTCTGGTATAGCGGTGACCTGTACAAGAGAGACGGGTTGCATCTGAACAGGAGAGGAAACAATATCCTGGCTCGGAGATATGCTAGTGCCACTCGGGAGGGTTCAAAGTGGAGTGGTGTGGGTGATTCCCTGAGCAGTAGAGTGGCTGATGATAAATCAGGGAATAACCCTGTAGCCAAGGAGAGCAAATTTTATCTTGAGGATAGAGAGAAGCAGAGAAAAGGGTGAGGAAAGATCAATGATTTAAACGGCACATGGATTGACAGGGAAAGCGCTGAAGTAAATGTGTGACTGGCTCTGAGGACTGGGGTATCATCGCCATAACAGAAGCATGGCTGAGGGAAGGACAGGACTGGCAGCGCAGTGTTCCAGGGTACCGATGCTGAAGCCATGATGCAGGTAATAGAGGAGGGGGGGAGTTGCCTTTTTGATGAAAGAGGACATAACGGCCATTCGAAATATATGCTGACGCCTTTTGGGTAGAATGCAGAAACAAGAAGGGGATGGTCACTCTGTTAGGATGGTATTCAAGGCCCTTTAGTTGTCAGAGGAAACTGGAGAAGTTATGCAGAGCGATTGCAGAGAGATGGAACCACACAACGACAGTGTGAGTGGGAGAATTTCTCTTCTCCGTTATTGACTGGGCTCACCACAGTGGAAAAGGTTTAGACGGAGTGTAACGTGGCGGAGAAAGCTTCCTTTATGAACAAAGAGATGGAACTACTGGAGAGAGTGAAACACTGGACCGACTTCTGAGAAATAAGGCAGGGCAAGTGTCAGAGTTGTCTATCGGCGATCACTGTGGGTCCAGTATCAATAATTTTTAAATAGCTACGGAGAAAGATACCACCTATTCTCAGGTTAAGGTCCTGAACTTGGGCAGAGCAAATGGTGGAGCCATGGGGTGGGATCTTGCAGTGGCTGATTGGGCGGGATTGCTTGCAGGGCGGCAGCTTCAGCCAAGTGGACGGCCTTTCGAAGTGTGACATCAAGAGCGAAGGGCCCGCATGTTCTCGTTGGGGTGAAGAGCAAGGCTGACATGTTTCGGGAACCCTGGCTGATGAGAGATTTTGAGACTCTGGTTGAGATAAAGAGGGGGACATGCACAGCGCATGAGCAATTGGGAGTTAGTGAATCTCTTGATGGCAAAAATGAAGTGCAGGATTGAACCTAAAAGCGTGGTCAGAATATCCCGCAAAAACAGGATATGAGAAGCACCTGGCGGGCAGGCCGAGGGAAAATCCCAAAATATTACACGGTATATTCAGGGTGACAGGGTAGCTAGGGAGAGAATAGGTCCCCTTGAAGTTTGGTCTGGCCGTCTGTGTGTGGATCCAGATCGGTGAAATGTTAATGAGTATTTCTCTTCATACTTTACTGCGGATAAAACGCTGGAATCTGAGGAAATTGCGTAAATGAATGTTGTTGTCTTTGGCAACATAGGAATTATAACAGAGGAAGTATTGGAGATCTTAAAGTGCATGTAGGTGGATAAATCGACACGGTCTAACTTCCAGAGTTCTCTATCCTTCTAGGAAGCCAGAGAAGAAATTGTGGAGGCTCCTGGCAGGTTTGTTGTTTATAAACAACATTGTTTATATCAGTGTTTAAAAGGGCAGTGAAACAAGCCGGAAACCTTCGGCCGTGAGTTTGACATCTCTGTTGGGTAAATTGCTGGAGGAGTTTCTGAGGGACAGGATCTGACAAATTTGGAGAAACACGTTCTGAATTTGGACAAACTGCACGGCTCTGTGCGTCAGAAGTCGTACTACGGAGTTGAAGCAGGGATCTATGTTGTTTGTAATTTACGTAAACCGTTCGGTTGTGAATGGAAATGTCACAATGTTGATCTAGAGCAAAGTCACAGAGAACCCAAATGTGGCACACCAATACAAGACTGGAGTCAGAATACTTCCTCAGGACAAATGCAGGCAGTAACTGGAAGGAATCTTGCCTTGGAGATCAGAAGAGGAATCCCAACACGA
>JARFYF010000070.1:187622-210142 GCA_030265395.1 Rhina ancylostomus
CTGCCGATTGTCCTCTGTGTCGAAAATTTGAATTCAAAGAAGTAAATGCGATTAGCATTTCCACACACCGTTTCTGCTGGGATCTGGGCCCAGCTAAACTGCGCAATCGCGCATAGTGAGGCGAAAAGTTTCGGGGAGAAAAGGTGACGAAATTTCCTGAAGTGAAAATGTTTCTTCAGAACACGGTTGAGTTACAATTAACAGAAGGCAAAGGGCTTGTTACCAGACAAGATTATCAGAATGCAAGGAGATGAGCAAACTGTAAGGGCTGTACAAGAATATAGCCGTGCGCAAACGTCCTACACATCAATCAAGTAGAATCCACACAACTCTAGCATTACACAAGGTAGCCTGTGATCAGCCTGTGTGCTTAATTTATTAGTTGCGGCTTTGAGTTCAAAAGTCTGGAAATTATGTTGCGGATTTAGAAAATTCAAGTTGGAACGTATTTGGAGTATTGCATTCAATTCTGTCACCGCATTATAGGAAGAATGTGGAGGATCTGGAGAGTTTTCCCAGGATGCTGCCTGGAGCCGAGGGCATGTATTATCCAGGAGAGGTTTGAGAACTGGGATTCCTCTCTCTGGAGCAGTGGAGAGAAACACAGTGTAGCCTGCTGCAAGTTAATGGAGTCACAGCTATTTGCCGTTGCTCCTACATTACCGAACTTTTCCAACCCGTGTTGAACTTCAAGAAGTGTCAAAGTTTCTAAAACTGCCGAAGAAGATGAACCTCCTGCATCTTTGGTGTCTATTTTACAATTGCTTCGAAAACGCACAGATGATTCTTCTCTGCAGTTTCAACAGCTTAACTCCATGCGGCACGCCTTTCAAAATCCCGCAGACGATCACGATAAGCGATTTTAAGTGAATAAAACAACTCTTTCGATTTTGGATTCGAAAATTGATGATTTAGAAAACTTTGTAAAAAGCAATCAAAGTCTCATGAAAAGTTAGTGCAAAAGACGTAGAAAACAAGAGGCCAAAGAAATAATCTACGTGTTTTGGGTCTGAAAGAATCGATGCAAGTTGACTAGGCTACGAAATTCTTTGAAAACATTTTGGCACAACAGTTCCTGTCACAATGTTGAGCAAAGACCAAGCTCGCAGAGAACCCACATGCGGCCCACTGGTACAAGACTTGAATACTTCCTCAGGACCAAACACGGGCAGCAACTGGAAGGAATTTTGCCTCAGAGTTCTGAGGAGGATTCCCAACACAAACTGGATATTCAAAGAGTAAGACAAAACACAGGACTGCTCTCGAGTAGACGACTCTAAGCAACCAGGAGCCAAAGTATACCCGAAGGTTGACCAATACTCTGGCAAATAGTGCAAGAGAAACCCAGGTACTTATGCTAGGCCCCTGATGGGGCTCAGGTGTGTGTCATTATGCATTTAATCCTGCATGGAATCCATGTGCTGCACAACAACGCATCTCAGGAGTCAAATCGATGACCAGTATTCAGAACCATGACAATTCCCTAATCATCTCCGTCTCTGGTCGATCAAGCGCATAGATCGCTGGTGCAAAAACCTGCTGTGGGAGATAGACCCTGATCGGTTATAATCTGTCTACATGCCTTTCAAATTAAAGAGCTCCAATTCGTAATTCCCGTCGAAGAGAAATGATCGATTTTCAAGATAACAATGTCAGAATTGTTGAAGATTTTTACCAGATGTCATGAATAAACGCGTTAAATTCAAAAAAAGATTACGTTGGAACTTCTTGACAAAAGCTTCAAGCCTTCTCTCCGTTGCCCTGCCAAGCTTCGAAATATTCAGAAAAATGGCTCGCAGAAGTGGTTTCGCTCGGTCGAAGAGAATCAACCAGTTTTGGAGCCTGCATGTTAATGGTTCCGAACTTTTCTGCATGATCTCTTGGTAACCCTTTGTAGCTAACGGTCTTTCTGAATCTTTTATGTCTTACTCAGAGAATAAGGTTTGGAAGAGCTAATACCTTGAATGCCCATGTATTTGATGTCTGATCTTTTTTATATATATTTCATTTTATACAGTTTTGAGATTTTTTTTATTAACAAGACTTAGTACGGATAATTATCATTTTATTACTTTGAAATCTTTTTTTTTAATTAGCTGTTTTGTCTGGGTTGAAATGATCTATCCTTGAATCAAATCGGCAGAACTTTTTTGGGAAGGACGTTATCTGTAGCTTTAGCTCCCAGCTGTCTATTGGTCGGCTTTGCGTAATGGGAGAGGGGATGTATTCCTTCTTTGGAAGCTGTTTTGGTTCACAGCCAAGTCTGCTGCTTGGTTACCTTATCTGAAAGCTTGTTATCTGGTTTTAATTTACACTCCATTGTGGTCTGTTGGTGAACTTTTTTCAGCTGCACCTGAATAATATTAAAATGTATCAAACTATTGATCTACTTAGTTTAATCGCGAAAAAGTTAAAACCCCTGTGAAATGAAATAAGTTTTGCTGAAATTAATAAACTTAAGTTCCCAAGTAATTTTTTACAATAAATTCAACGACGTAATTGTGATAACTCCCGCTTTTTAGTCAAGGAGAGTATTGGAATTTCATTCCTCTTTCCGAGCCAAATTTGAGGGGAGGTTGAGTTTCAATTTTATAAACAATACAGCATCATCTGTTCAACACAAGGTAATACCTGATACTAAAGGACGTTTTGTTATAGTGTCAGGAAAATTAGATAATGAATTAGTGGTTTTTACCAATATTTATGCCCCGAATATGGAGAAGCCAGAAATTCTTTTAACGATTTTTGCACTCTTGCTAGATTTGAATCTCTATTCTTTAATCTTAGGAGGAGAAGTTAATTGTTGACTATTTTCAAGATTAGATAAGTCATCTTCTACACGAGCTGCTCTCAATAAATCAGCTTTATTTAGTCTTTGTTAATGAAATCGGGGGTTACTGCTGTTTGACGTATTTTTTTACATCCAGATTTGGAGTATTCGTTTTTTTTCCTCATCTTCACCATACGTATTCCAGGATTGATTATATTTATCGATAGCCAAATGATCCTATCAGTTCGATCCTGTGAATACAAAGAGCTTGCTCTTTAAGATCATTCTCATGCGTTTCACACTTTAAACCTCGCTGTACTTCCTCAACAGATTTTTGCGTTTTAATCCAACTTTGTATTGTTATAAAGACATTTTTTGGAGAAACAAATTATTCTTTTTTAAGAGAATAAGCTGGAAGAGACTTCGAATCATATTATATGGGATGCCCTTAAGGCCTTCATTAGAGGACAAATTACGTCCTGTACGGCAAGTGTTAAAAAATAAGTTAACAGAGAGAATTGATTTAGCTAACCAATTGAAACTATTAGACCAAAAATATGCTTTGGAACCAGATCCAGCTTTATACAAAAGATCTGTTGAAATTAACACTAAATACGATCTAATTTTAACATATCCAATTGAAAGTTGACTTTTAAAAGATAAAAGTCAATTTTATATTCATGGAGCGAAGAAATGCAATTGCTGTTCCATGATGGATGAATGGATGGAGATACCGGTGTACTAAATGATAATTGGAGCGGAAGAACTTTGAGGAAGCTGGTCCAGATGTATCGTGGTGTCTCTTACTCCCTGGAAGTTACGACAGATGCCGACAGGACGCTAAAGAAGGCGTACGGCATGCTTGAATTTATTAGTTGTGGAATTGATTTCGGGAGTCAGAACATTAGGTTTCAAATTTTTAAAACAACTTGCTTGGTAAGTATTTGGAATATTGCATTCAATTCTGACACTCCATTAAATAAATAATAGGTCGGCTCTGGACAGGGTTCAGTCGAGGTTGACCAGGACGCTGCCTGGAGTAGGGTGCATGGGTTGTCCAGGAGAGTTTTGACAAAGTGCGTTTCATCACTCTGGAACAGTGAAAAGTAAGGGGAGTTCCAAAAGAAGTTTATAAACTTATGAGCGGTTATTGATAAAGCGGACAGCTGGTACATTTTTTTTCCAGAAGCGAAATATCTGATGCTGTATGGCATGCATTTAATTTGAGGCGTAGAGTACAAAGGAGATATGCGGGGCAAGAGCTTTCGACAGAGTGGTGGGTGCCTCGAATTCGGTGCAGTGGTCGGGGTGGACGCTGGAACAATCGAGGCGTTTAAAAGGCTCTCAAAACGACTTCTGACTGTGTAGAGGATGGAGGGACATGGACCATGTGCGGCAGGAGAGATTGACTGTCATTAGATTAATTGGTTCCTCACAACATCGTGGGATGAAGAGCCTGTTCCTGTGCTCACCTCTTCTGTGTTAAATGGAGAAGCAAATTAAATGTCCTAGTTTAGCTGGATTTAATCTCGATTAGAAAAGAGGAAACATCGCAGATGAAAGGTCGAGGAAAAAGAAGAACCAAACTGCAAGTGCGGTTTTACCAACGTCTGGTGCAGCTGTAACATGACATCCCATCTCTGCTGTCGATACGCTGAGTGTTGAGGGCCCTTGGGCCGAACTCCTCCTGCACCACCGAGTCCAAAATGGTGAGGTGATATTTTAAACAGAGGACTCGTCCGGGACTTGAACCCAGGA
Organism: Rhina ancylostomus; assembly: GCA_030265395.1. Classification (NCBI taxonomy): domain Eukaryota; kingdom Metazoa; phylum Chordata; class Chondrichthyes; order Rhinopristiformes; family Rhinidae; genus Rhina; species Rhina ancylostomus. Next base: position 192,151 of record JARFYF010000070.1, read on the forward strand.
ACTATTCGACGTTCGTAAATTGAAACCCAAAGTGAGAATCATACCCCGAGAACAACGAGACGCTTCATGTTCATCGCGTTACTCTAAACACAAAAACACAAAGAATGTCACAACGTTGATCCGAAGCAAACTCACAGAGAACCGAAATGCGGCACACTGATACAAGACTGGAGTAAGGATACTTCCTCAGGACAAACACAGGCAGTAACAGGAAGGAATCTTGCCTCGGAGATCAGAAGAGGAATCCCAACACGAACTGGATCTTCACAAAGGAATAGAGAACACAGGACTGCTCTAGAGTACACCATTCTGCAACTGGAACCAAAGTATACCTAAAGGGAGACCAATACTCTGGCAACTAGTGCCAGAGAAACACAGGTTCATGTGCTAGACCCCTGATGGGGCTCAGGTGTGTATTGTTATCTAATCAGTCCAACATGGAATCCATGTGCTGGACAACAAAGCATTAATGGAGCCAAATTGAGGGCCAGAACTCAGAACCATGACACAAATACCTTGAAACAAAACAGCAAATGCGAACTCCAGCATGTCTCTAATGGCAGTGTCTCGGAATCAGCACCTCAGGAAAATGTAACATCTCAGACCAATGACAGACATGAAATAATGAACTGTTTAAAGTGTATAACGGGGCTTACGTTTATATGGAACGTCTTACCCCAAGTCATCTCAGGCATAAAATATATTTGATGCAAATCACACAGAAGTGGACAACCCCGTTGTGGAGCGTCCACAGCAAGCCTCGGGTCGAATATCCTGCCCTTATCAGTCGTGATTCCAAACAGTACCAAATTCGATGACGGAAATATCATTTCTACGTCCTTGCCCTCGAAAAATATATCACAGGGAAGTCGTCATATTCGAGATATTTTCTTTTTCACAACAGAGACGCCTCTTTTGCTCCGCACCTCCACATGTGCAACAGACAACGTAAAGCAGGACAATTTTTGCTTCAGACTCTGATTTTTCCGTAAAACTCGCTTGTACTCGGGTCGTTTGTCGGCCAAGACAAAAACAGATATGAACATTGGAAAGATTACGGAACGTAACGCCCTCTTAGAAATTCCGAATTATATTCCCCTATCGGCAACAGTGAAATTTATTCCGACAGAAAAAAAATATACTGAATGGCCAACGCCGACTTTTTCCTTCTTAGTGTATTGTGCGTTTGCCTTCAGCAGCACACATCATCCCCTCAGTTGAAGTTTCTGTTTGATGACGAAGCCCAATGAAAATATCGGTGCTGAATTGACACTTCGGAACACCACTGGCTGTCTCCTCCATGAGCTGTTGATCAGTGAAAGGCTCCCCAGAGGGAACTGCATTGAGGCCCGAGGTTGATCCCCCTCCCCAAATAATCATAAATTATAGAAACTGATTGGTGAATGTAGAGTTTCTGAGATTTTACCCTCGTGATTATTAGTGCAGAACAATGGCGCAGTTAGGAGAAGACGGGCTTTGATCCGCTTCTATCTCCGGGCTTTTTTTGTGGAATGTACATGTTCTCCCTGCAACCGGATGTTGTGTTGAACTCCCTGCCCCCGCGATGACTCACATATCAAATGTGCGGTTTGGTAGGCTATTGGCTAATCGACCCGAGAGTGCTGGTTGCGTCTAAGGGGGTGAGGGTGTCGAGGATCGTTGGAATCTTTGCCATTATGTTGGGAGAGTTTCTTATGTTTTACCAGTTTTAATGGAAATATTCACTGTCGGGAAAGACATACTGCATTGTTCATCATTGATTATCCGATACACCTCTGTGTCACAATGTTGAGCGAAGAGCATTCTCGCAGAGAAGTCAAATGCGGCACACTGGTACGAGACTGGAGTCACGATGATTCTTCAGGACCAAACACAGGCAGCAACTGCAATGAATCTTGTCTTGGGGATCTGAGGTGGAGTCCCAACACGAAAACTGGATATCATAAGAGGAACAGTGAAACCGGGACTGCTCTAGAAGTGACAACTCGAAGCAGCCAGGAGATACAAAGTATACCCAAAAGTTGACCAATACTCCGGCAACTAGTGCTAGAGAACCCAGGGTTCCTCTTCTCGGCCTCTGGTGGGGCTCAGGTGTTTGTCGTTATGCAATTAGTCTTGCATGGAATCCAAGTGCTGTACAACAAGGCATCATCAATGGAAACGAATCGAGGGTCGGTACTCGCAACCATGACACTTTTTGCATCAGTTTCAACTCGTCCTGCCAATGACTATATAAGCATTGAAGTACCGAGGTCGAGAATAATGTTGGGCTGCAACTCCACAGCTCTCTAAAACTGATAGCATGTGTTTATCAGGTGGTGAAGGCGGGCGTCATCTTGCCTTCGTCGGTTTCGCCAATGGATATCAAAATCGGCAAGGCATGTTGCAGATGCAGAGATATTGATTCGGGGACTTTTGTAGTATTGTGCACAGTTCTGGTCTCGGCATTACAGAAAGGATGTGGAGGCTTTGGAAGAAGGTAATTAGCGTATTGTCTGGTTTGGAATGTATTAGCTATTAGGATAGTCTTGACATAGTTAGGCTGTTTTCTCTGGAGCGGGTAGGCTGATGTTATGGCCTGCTTGAAGTATATAGAGTTACTCAGAGTCGGAGTCTTTTCTTCCCAGAGTCGAAAGGTCATGTAACACTTTGCTTTAACTTGCATTGTTCTATGGTCAATATTCCATGAAGCATCAAATGCTTCCATGCACCAGGTCACCCGCAAGGAAATATACTTGCAACAGAATTTCCGGTGATCGCCATCAGCAGCAAGGAAGCGTTCCACCATCTAACAACGGCATTTAGTTGTTTCACCATCGCTGAGTCCCATCCATCAAAACGCCGGGTGTTACCAATGACCAGAAACGAAACTGGACCAGAGAGAGAAGCAGTGTGATTGGCCGGAATTGTGTTGTTTTATTTTTGCAATCCAGCCTCTGACTGTGCCTAAAGACTGGCCAGAAGCAGGGATTAATCTCGAGCGTCGGGCCCGTTATTAGACGAACGTGTCACCACAAACAGAATGATGTCTCTGTACAGAAGATGAGTGACACCCTCGGACATTATTGAACCGTGATACAGGGTTCTGTTCTGCATAGTCACAATCTCACATATTTTCCTTCCACATATCAATGTGGCCGCACTGGCTGAAGATCCTTGGCGCATCCAATCCCTGTCTTGGGTCCGTCCTTCTCTTCCACGGTCTTGTAATTATGTTCTCAAATACCTGCACACTCTTGCTTGTTTTTCATGTGACATATATTTCATTCAAATCCAACAATTGTGTTCTGTGAAATTCGGTTATTGGATTCTCCATTAATCGCTGACTTCCTTCACAAAAAGACCCAACACTGTCCCATTGCATGGAGACTATTTCTCCGATCACATACCACTGTGTATGGGCTACAGGGTCTCCAAAATGCCGACAGCCAGGTGCAACATATGGAAGGTTGAGAGCTGAACTCTTCGCACTGTTCCTCTGTATTACTGGCCTTCGGCCGGGTGTAGCGGTCGTGCCGGCCATATCAGTGCAGTGCAACAACTCTGCTCGAAGCCCGAGTGCTACGCCTTGCAGCCTCCTATTGTTATTTTTTATGCCTTTCAACTTTGTGTTAAACAGTTCCGCGAATTCACACCGCTGGCATCAGTACGGGTACTCCCCAAACGCACTTGTTCTTTCTCTGTATTTCGTTCTCTCTTCCTTTTTTCTCTCTGTCTTTCTCTCTATGTCTCTCTTTCTTCATCTCTTTCCCTCTCTCTGTATCCCTCTGTGTCTCTCGCCCCGTCTCCTAGATTTTCCCTCACCCTCTGCACAGTTGCCACTCTGCTTCTCCGTACACCACCTCCCACATGTTTCTCCCTCTCCAACGCGCGCTCTCCTCTCCTTTATATTTCCCTCCTTTCAAATGTTACAGACATTATCGAGTTTGAGCGGGTTGGAGGAGGAGGTGAAAGGGTTGTTGACCACGGAGAGGTGAAACTGGACTTTGAGTAAATGATTGTATAAAAATTGTGAGCATTTGACTCCGTCCATCGCTGCAGCCCGTCTATCTGCAACAGTTCTGACGCGCTGTTTTACTCCGAACAGACACTCTTCCCCTTTCAAAAAATTACCCCTGTTGTTACGACTTAGCTCATGATATCCTTATCCGCGTACACTGACTCAGGGAGAGGTAAGATCAGTAAATCCCTGCTGTGGAGTATTTTACCCGGAAACGCAATCAAATATTATGGACTTTGTTTTATGCTATTGGCAGCAGTGAATCGGACTCAGTACAGGAATTACAATCAACAACACGCGTCTCAGCGAGTGAGGGGTCAGGTTGTGTAATGAATCTCCATCAGTGAGGAATCGCTCTGCCTGGCCTGTTCCTGTGTACAGTCTGTCTCTCAGTGAGTTCAGGCACAGGCACTGGTATCGACAGTGAAGATCGATAATATCTTGCTAATGTTTTACATCCTGCGGGAATCTCTGTCACGTCAGTAATAGCTGCGCGGGTCTCATTGAGGAAGGGCTCAAATTCCTGAACTGGTCACGAATGTCACTGTCCGAATCTTCCACTGTCTGCCTGTTATGCCACCGGCAGCTTCCATTCAGGGGAAAGAAAGGACGATCCTTTCGCAGCAGGGCATTCACAATCTGCGAAGACAGGTTAACATTATTGGTAGCAGGTGTGGAGAGGAGATGGGGGTTTCTTTATGATGCACAGTAGTCGTGTCTGGAACTCACTCTCAGAAACAACGGGCGAAGCAGCAATTATCTTCCATCCAAAAATACTTTGGACTGTCATCTGAAGCACTGTCACTTCCTGGGCTCAGAAACTGGTGCTGGAATGTAGTATGAGCTTGCGTGACGCTGCTCCGATATTCTTAGGACACGAGGGACTGACTGGAGTCCGTCCGTGCCGCCAAACTTCATTGATTGCAAAAATCTACTCCTCCCTTGATTCCAAAGGAAATCGAAACCACCGTTGTCCTTTCCCTTCATTGCAGGTCCTGCCCACACAATATTATGTGTACTTCCTGACGCCGATTGGCCGGACATCCTAGCACTATCTGTTTTATGACTCTAACCTTTGTTAACCATCCTCACCCCAACAATCCCTCGCAACCTACAAACACCCTCACTTGTCTGGACTGGTGATATTCAACTAACCCTGAGCTAATTAATCCAGCACAAGCGATTGTGCCATCGGATCCTGCAATATCCAGCTCTGGAACTCCCTCCCGAATTATTTATGACTCAGTCCCTTAATGAATTATTTGAAGAAGCGCCATCTGAATCAGGTACAGCATCGCCTTCTGACGGTGGCAGAAGAGAAGCACAATCCGGCCTGTGGCAAGCCTTCTACAAGACTTCACTGGCTAGAACAAGGCGGTGTTTGAAGATTCAAACATGTTGGCATTTTTCCTTTCAGAAATTCCGAATCTTACTCTATTTTCAAAAGGTAGCAAACAAATGACAGCAGGTTATGGGCAAATTAACCAACAATAAGCGCGTTAACAAAAACTGCATTGGATTAAATGCGGCAAATCACATGGACAAATGTGAGCGGAGCATGGAACCAACGGGCATTTCAACCATTACAACATTGGTAACAAGGCCACTTGACTTCCTTTTTTACCAGCAAGTTGTGACAAACAGTTCACTTGTTGGTATTTACATGGGCTTGAACATTGCAAACGCAGTCAAGTTAGTTCAGCAGAACAAGCAGCCAAACCTGTGCCTGAACTCTGATGGACTGGTCTCCGTGTGGAAGGAACTACTCTTGGGGAATCGCGTGGAGGGATAATGGTTAAGCGCAGGAACTGTCCGCAGTACCGGCGACCACCGTACCAGCTTCACCAACTCAGCTCAGGATGAGAGATAATCACTGAATCACGGTTTATGCAGAATTTGCAGCCCAGAAAGTGGTGGTCAGACACAGGCGGTGCCTCAAACCAGCCTTGTGCCATATCGACTCAGTGTAGACTGTCAGATTAATCCTGTGTGGCGATCTTCACCCCCACAGCCTGAAACCATCACTACTGAACTCCATCGAAATCACACCCGTATCTATTGATTCTGTAGGTCCGATCCTTATTTCACCTTCACCGGTAAATCATCAACTCCAGAATACTCAACTGGATTTATTCGTGACAAACTTCCGGACTTAGTCTGATGTCGCCCACGAGCAGAATTTTTCCTGCACATCTGCAGTGTCACAGCACGTCATCACTTTACCACAGGCCACAGCATCAGACCCGAACCGGCAAATATGCAACCTGGCTGTCCTTGTGAGGTAAGATGCCCACCATACTTAATGCGGCCGCGAGAACATGAGAGGATGATTCGGCTCTAGGGTTGGTTTACCAAAAGCCTCAGATTCATTGATACTGAGGTCATTGTCGGAACGTGTCGCTAGCGATTTTCCTCTTGCAAAGGGACCCGAGAATGTGGTCGTGATCACGGGGTCTTCAGTCCTTCAGGATCACTGCCCAGGATATGATTAGGGACCGGGAACTGCGGCGTATGGAATCTGAGGAATATTAAAATCAGCGTACCGTAAAAATTCAAACTATAATAGTAACAATTCACAAAGAAGAATGTTTCGATTGAAACATTTAATCACATTTTAATATGAACGATATACAAATGCGTTTCTTCAAAAATGCACACAAAGAGAGAATGTCACAGGGAGCTGTCCTTTCGTGTTTGACCGTCTGTTCCTCTGCTGGTAAAATCGATCCGGTGAACTGGAGGCAGACTGTAATCCAGTGCACGACAAGTGGGCAGGAGCTGCTACTTCCAGGAATCCTGGGAAATTAGCAGGGGATTAGCAACGCGGGGATGTCTTGTCGTGTGTACAGTTTGTTTGGGAGAACTGAACACCCAGAGGCTGTTCAATATAATCCCCACAGGGACTGTTCCAGACAAATGTGCTGCATTCCACAGGACGATGCTCCGAAATCAAGTCTAATTTAATTTCTACTGAGACCCCCTCTCGCAAACTCAGGTCAGGATACAGTGAGAGAACCGCCGACCATCTGATCACGGTACATTGTGACGAGTTCTCTCTGGATATAATGTTCCATAGGTACAGTAATCCTCGACATGTCACCACCAGACCTGTATTCATTTGAAGTATCACCGGAAAAAAAGGCCTATTCGGCAAATGTACCACCGCAACCCAGTGTAAGTTGTGATGGTCGGGAATAAGCGGTCAGATGGTCGCTCAGATGAACACCGGGTACCTATCATTCAGCTGAAATGGCCATATCTTCCTCTCGGTGTTTTACTGATTTCACTTCACAAAAAGTTAATTTGGAAAGAGAAGGAAGGGGGTGTGGGAAGCCCCTAACATTCTTCCTGCGGATCGGGTCTCGTTCCGCGCGGTGCCATCAACATTCAACAGATCGGAATTCCAGAACAACCCGCTAGAAGCGAGGGCAGGTTGTGGCAAGAAACGCTGACGCTGTCCTGGACTTTACACAGATAGGCGTTGGGAACGAAATCCATGAATTCCTGATCAAGCTGAGGAACCATTGGTTCGTTCAAACATAAAGCATCGTGTCCGAAACAAACTTGAAAACGGAAGATTCTAAAAATCTGAAACACAAAAAGATCTGGAAAGGTGACAACAGTGGGAAGAGAAGCCGAGTGGCTTCCAAAGAGGACGCTCAAACTATTTATTGGAATAAATGCAGCGACTCGAAGTTTCGTTGTGTCAATAGACTGGAAGTCGGGGATACACCCCTTGGTGCAGAGGAGTTCGGCAGGAGATTTCATTAAGGTTGATGAAGTTATAATTGACATAGGAAAAACAGACGGGGAGAGTCCTTTCCCTTTGGCGGATGCGTTGGGAATTGGGGGATATGAACGAGAGAAGAATTACCAAAAATAAACAATCAATATTCGGGCTGAAAACACAGAGGAAGCAGGGCATGTGGCCCGTGACAGAAGGTGCACAGAAATATTTTAGAACTGTGAAGATTGGTTTGAAACTTGGGCCGGTCATGGTTAAAAATCGCAATCATGCTGTGGAACAGTGATCGTGACTGAAACTCTGAACGAAGATATCTGAAGACGAATGGGATGGATTTACACAACGCACAGTAATTATTCAGCCGAGAGTCGACACGTGCAAAAGCTGGTGAGCCACAAGTGGAGCTCAGATCAAATATGAGTAAATGAAAACGCTCCTTTCCAATGATACTCAGTTGACCGCAAAATTTAGCCCCACTCTCAGCCAGTCTCCAAGCACAATAAGAAGCTAAATTTTTCATAATACCCCAGAGCACTCCGGATTTATTCGTCACTGTATTTATATCGCTGGTCCAGTTTAGGTTCTGGTCAATGGTTATAACCGGGGTTTTGATGTTAGGGGATTTATCGATTGTAAAACAAGATAATACCTCTGTCAGATGGTTGGACCTTCTCTTGCTGGGGACGGTAATTGCCTGGAACTTACGTTGTGAGAGCATTACTTGTGGATGGTCAACATCCTCCCGGATGTCTTGGTGAACGCAGTCTGGGGTGTTTCATTTCCGGGAGAGTTCGAAGATCAGTAAATCGTCAGAGAACATCCCCACTTGTGACGGAAGAAAAATCGTTGAAGAACCCGAATGTGGTTGGACCTTCGGGTCAACTCCTGTAGTGATGTCCTGGGGCTGCGATGATCGACCGCTGATAACTACAACAGTTTTCATTGCGGGGAGATGAATCCGACCCTTGCAGGGTCTTCCTTTCGGTTCCCGATAATTTGCGTTTCATCAATACTTGTTGACGTCACGCTCTGTCAAAGGCTGCATTCATTACAACTGTAGTCACCTTCGGAGTTCTACCAGAGCAAACTTCGTTGGAACAGTAGTTGCCTTGTTGGTCATCTTCCGAAATCATTTAGCCTCTGGAACAGTTCCTGCAGGGCAGAGCGTGATAAATGTGACAACAATATTTATAAAATGGAAGGAAATAGAGTGGGTTTCACAAACAGTTAATCTTACAACAGGAGTGTGGGGAGACGAACTGGAATCTAGTATTAGGAAAAAAACAATAAAAGTAACTGTGGAAAACGTCATCAATCTGAATTAATAGAAGGAAAGGCACCCTTAACATTTCAACCGGAGTCTGTTGGAGAACAAGTATAATAGATACTGGTGAGCTATTTTTCGGATTTGAACGTGAGGAAGACATTTGATGATTTCCATTGCTTCCTTTGTCGTCATTGCTTGGTATGTGTGTAACGGCAGTTACTTGCCACCTATCAGCCCAGGGCTGGTTATTATTAAGGTCTTGATGCATTTGAATGTGAGCAGCTGCATTATCAGAGGCGTCACGAACGGTGATACTCATTGTGCAATCATCTGAGAACAACCTAAATTCTGACCTCAACGACTGAACAAAGATCATCAGTAAAGCAGCGGAAGATGGTTGGGCATAGATCATTTCCCTGGGGAAGTCCTGCAGAAATGTCCAAGGGTTGAGATGTTTGACCTCCAAACACCATAACCACCTTCTTTGTGATAGTTACGATTCCAGCCAGCGAAGGGTTTTCCCCGATTCAGCTTGACTCCCATTGAGCTAGGGCTCCTTCACGCCACACTCGGGCCAATGCTGCTTCAGTCCCGTGAGCTCCAGTCACGCCATCTGTCGCAGAAATATTCTATTTGCACACCTCACCAACCTGACCATTCCCTGACACATCTCTATAGTTTTGTTTTGTGGTAAAAATCATTAGATCTCACTTCGATCATGCAATCTATGACGATTGAAAACAAAACAAATAAGAGAGTAGAGTTCGATCCATCGACCTCTAGGTTATGGGCCCAAGACGCTCCGGTTGTGGCACTCTGCAAGTGGGTACCCAAGTAGGTGCCATTGCTCTGATGTGAATGTTGCTCGCTCCTTTCCTTTGTTTCTCGTTTCCAAACAGCATATCGTTTTCTTTCTTGGCTTTTTTTTCTGACATTCCGCTTCTTTCTTTTCCACTTTTCTTTTTCTCCCTAACCTTCTTTGATTCTTACGTTTGGTTTCGTGGGGTTATGATCAGTGTGGATACTGCTCACACCGTGACCCTGTTCCCGGTTTCCATTCCCCACACCTGGGTTATTATCACTGAGCTTGCTGCTCACCCCGTGTCCCTGCTTCACGTTCCCAGTTCCCAAAAATGAATAAAATTGTCGACAGAGGAGGAACATTGCTGGGAATTGGCGAAGGAAGTGTGTTATCCCTTTCATCTGTCACTTTTACAGCTCTCAGGGATTGAGGACAACAACGGTTGCCCATTTTATAGTCAGAATCGGTTCGAAGTTTTCGTTGGGCTTCTCCGGGAACTTCCGCACATTGATCAATATTCATGGACACCTGCGTGGAGATGCCGGCGATTAATCCCGGGACCTCACGCATGCAAATCACACACTCTCCTACTGAGCTACATCCCTAACGCCAGTTAGGAAATTGAGAAGTATACTCCCTCCCGCCTTTCTGCTGATGAAGATAAAACATCGACATTTAAGGACGGGAAATGGTTGGAGTATGCCATTCGGCCCTTGGAGTCCTCTCCACCATTCCACGCTATGATGGCTATTTATCCAAATTCAACCGACTGTTCCCGCTCCCTCCATAGACGTCGGTGACTTTTCTATCTGTCTGTTCTCGTCAGAAGAAAGAATGTCGGGGAAATCGAGTGTTTGTGGGATGGAGGAGAAGTCGACGACGTGATCGAGAAGAGAATTGCCAGGTGCTCTGTGGAAAAAGTATTTTTATTTGATATTGAACGATTGAAAGCTGTTGGCTTTCTGAGGAACCCCGATGTCCTTACAAACGATACACTGAAAATTGAGATGCAGGATCGGCAGAGCAAGAAGGCAAGTGGTATGTTGGACTTTATTGAAAGAAGGAATTATACAGGACCCTGTCGTACGGCACCTTGAATACAGGAACATAGAAATCAGTAAATCGAGAGTCAGGCCACTCTGCCCATCGACACTGCTCTGATATTAAATAAGTTCACAGCGAATCTGATTCGATACTGAACTCCACATTCCCTCCTCCCCAGTGACCTTTTGATGATCAGCCATCTCTGCCTGAACATCTGCATAGACTCTGTTTCAAGGTGCCCTTTGAGGAAGTGAGTTCCAAAGACTCACGGCCTCCGCTGTACCAGCCCGGCCTTCTACCCGAGGAAGCATACACTTTTAATAGAGGGAGCGCAGCAAATGTTCACCGGATCTGTTCTATGAGGACAGGTTAAGCAGACGGGTCCGACACTCTCTGGGGCTCAGTGAATGAGAGGTGACCTCATTGCTTCTCACACACTCTGGGCCCACAGGTTCGGGTCAGGAGACAATGATTGCGTTTTACATCTCAATATAAGTGAAAGTAAAAAGAAACGAAGAAAATAGATGGTTTTTAATCTTCGTATGAATTTTTACTCGAAGATAAAATCCCGACAGTGCAGACGCGCTGATTCTCATCTTCTGCTTTTCCAGATGGATTCAGATTTGTTTTGTTGCAGTTCCAGTGCCGTCCACTTGATGTTCCCGTGCTGCAGTATTTTGCATTTACACAGCGCAATGTAATTAACTCAGCCGACAGTCGACAGCTGAACTATAAATAGGCTGTTATGTAACTCACACCTGTTATCAGTAAACCAAAACTGCACTTTTTAAATGATGCTTCCTTGACCCTAAAACTAAGGCCCATTCCTGTCCATATTTTGAGAACATGCAAAAACTGATGATCCAGAAATCGAGTATCGAATAACTTCCATCAGATATGAGGAAATGAAATCCCTCCTTTCCAATGATGCTCAGTTACCTGCAAATTTTAGCCCCACTCCCAGCCAGTCCCCAAGCACAATAAGAAGCTGAATTTCAAATAATGCCCAAGAGCCCTCCGATCCCACAACAGTCCGGGTGTTTCTGTCGCTGTTCCAGTTTAGTTTATGTGATTTTGTTCTCTTTTAAACTCGAACCCTCGATTTGTTGACGCTTACATGGAGTCATGGAGCACAGACGGAGGTCAGCTTGCGAACCATGTCCATGCCGATTATTCAGGACCCATGTATTTTCATGCCACTTTGTGACACTCAGTCTGCAGCCTGAAATGTTTTGGCGGTTCAACTGCTTGCCGAGATTCTTCTGAGATAACATAATAATATCCGGGTTCACCACCCATCACCATGGTGGTTCTTGCTCAGTTCCTCCCAGCAGTAGCTCCCGCTGCAAGTAGGAACAGTTTCCTCCTGTTTTACCAGTGCAGGGCTCTCGTAATTTGATATCTCTCAGTCAGTTCCCCATCAGCTTCCAACGCTCTAAGAAAAGCGAACCCAATCTGCCGCTGAAACGGCACGCTCCATCACGGACATCACCACGGGAGGTATCACCAGCGCAGTTTTCTCTTCATTCAGAGCACCAGTCACGCCATTCTCATTCCTATTCCTCAACGTTAGAACCATTCCCTGACATGTCTTAATAATCTGTTTCTTCTTGGAAAGAGGATCAGATCGCACTTCCACTCTGCAACGCATGGTTATTGACAGCAAATCAAAGAACAGAGGGTGGTTTCGATAGTAGTCCTCTGGCTCTTGGGCCCAGCACGCTCCCGGGGGACCATTCTGCTATTGGGTCGCCCAGAATATTACGTTGCTCTGCTGTGGATGTTGCTCACTCCTTCCGTTTTTATTTTGTTGTTTGCTTTCACCCTGGCAACATCTCGTTTCCTTTGCTGATTTCCCTTTCTGCTTGACTGTTGTTATCACTGTGATCACTGTTCTCCCTGTCTCCCTGCTCCCGATTCTTAGATTTCCACACCTGGGGTGTTATCACTGTGCTCACTGATCACCCCGTGCCCCTGCTCCCGGTTCCAGTTCAAAATAAACAATGAAAGAGCAGAATTGCTGAGAGCTGGCGAAAGAAGTATTGGAAGTGGTTTATAACTTCCAGCCGTCACTTTCCGAGCTCTCGGGGACTCAGGAACACAACGGATTTACATTTCACAGTCGGAATCCGTCCGGCGTTCTCGTCGGACTTGTCCGGGAACTTGTGCTGAATGTTTACTATTCCTGGGCACCAATGTGGAGATGCCGGGGATTGAACCCGGGACCTCATGTGTGCAAAGCATGAGCTCTCCCACTGAGCTGCATCCCCAACGCCAGTCAGCAAATTTAGACGTAAACTCCTACCTGCCTTTCTACCGCTTAGGACAAATCATCGACATTCAGAGAGGAAATATTGGAATTGGCCATTCGGCCCTTCGAGTCTGGTCCACCGTCAATACGATCATGTCTGTTCATCCAAATTGAATCTCCTGTTCCCGCTCCCTTCCTCGGCCGATTCATGCCTTTTCCCTCCATTTGTCTTCATCAGAAGCAGAAACTAAGTAGGCAAATACCTTGGAGGAGATATCGCGAAAATTGCGGGGTGCTCTGTCGAAAAAGTGTTTTATTTAATGGTGAAGCGTTGAAAGGTGTTGGTATTCTGAGAAACTAAGATATCTTTGTGAACTAACCACTGAAAGTTGAGATGCACGGTCGGCGACCAAGGAGTAGGCAAATCGTATGTCGGCCTTTATTGAAAGAAGGAATTATACAGGGTCCTGCCGGACGGCACCTGGAATACAGCAACACATAAATCAGTAAAGAGAGAGTCAGACCACTCGGCTCCTCGGCACAGCTTTGCCATTCAATACGTTCATGGTGACTCTGATCGGTTACTGAGCTCCGCATTCCCTCCTTCCGGTGACCTTTCACTTATTTATTTCTCCATCACTGCCAGAACATATCCACAGAAAGTGCTTTCAGGAAGAGAGTTCCAGAGTCACGCAGGTCCGGGCCCCTGTCTGAGGATGGATACGCTTGTGATCGAGGGAGTGTAGCAAAGCTACACCGGGTCAGTCCGCTGAGGTGATATTTAGCTGCGTGCGCCGACACTCTCTGGAGCTCAGTAAATGAGAGGCGATCCCATTGTTTCTCACACACTCTGGCCCCACAAGTTCCGGTCCAGAGACAATCATCGAGTTTGATATCTGAAAATGGGTTAACATAAAAAATGGAAAAAAGGAACCTCATGTGTGGAAATAAAATATAAAACTGAAAATGGTGGAAATATTGAGCAGATCAGTCCCCATCTGTGGGAAGTGAAACGAAGTTGAGGTCTCAGGTCAAAATTCCTCGGTGCATCACACGATCTTTCTTTCTCCTTTTCAGCTCCGCCGAGGTGTCGTTGACGATCTCTTACCACAGGCAGTCAGTATTTCCAGCATTTTATGCTTTTTATTTTGGTTTCACAGATTATCAACGAGGTCATTCGGCTCATCGTGTCCATATTGGCGACAGATAATCAGTTGGCTTTCAGCTGTAACCAAGAGCAGCGCACCTGCGTGTATTTCCAAGGTAGAAGAGCGGACATGGTCGGCTAATTCATCTATGAAATTTTTCTTGTGTGTACATGAGGGGTAGAATGCGGGAAGGAGCTGATGGTAAAGTTATGAGCATAAAGTGGCGTCGGTGCAAATGGGTGATTGATGTCTTTGAACCTTGATGTGATATATTAATCCCTATTGATTTGAAAACTAATAAAAAGATTGAAAAAGATGTGTGGACCCAGAGTGCCGAAAAGGTCTGTAGCTGTCCTCTGTGGCTCTATGACCACAACAATATGAAACTGCTTGTTGTACTGAAGAGTAAAACAACGGATTTTCTTCGGTTCTCCATCTCCGTGTCCTTGTCGTTTTCTCAATTGCGGTGGCCCAGTAGCGCCTTGCGGACTCTACTGGTCCCTAAATTCGTCTGCCTCTCGGAATATTGAGCAGAAAAATCAGAGAGAATGGAGCACAAGAGGTTAAAATGCGGTGAAACATCGCAAATACCGCCAGTGCTGGGAATGCATAGAAGCTCTGTTTTGTGGCACAGTCCCAGGGAACATTATCAATTATTGCTCGAGGTTGATACCTGAAGTACCAGAGGACACTCTCCAAACATTCCAGGACACTCACTGTCCCGATATCCTTGGCACATATCCCGTGAGCAGTGGCAGATGTTCTATAACTCTCAGCAGTCATTGATCTCAGTCAGAGAGTGAGGGATCCAAAAGAAAGATGAGCCAACTGTGGTGAACAAAGGAGGTCAATGGAAATATTAAATCCAAGAGCATATTAAACGGCAAGGGCTGGTTCTAGACCCGAGCACTGGGGAGTTTTCAAGAACCAACGACAGAAGATTCAAAATCTGAAGATAACAAGGAAATGGCAGGTAATTTAACTGAACAATTAGATCAGTGTTCACGATGGGGAAGCAGCAAACATCCAAGAGATATCTGTTGGGTCACATTTTCACACTGTGCAGTAACCTGTTACAATACCATCAGGAATGGAAAATCTAATGGGACCAAATTAAACGTCAGCAGGTACCAACAACCTGAACTCGAGGGTTTAAAGGAAGTGTCTGGAGAGAAAGTGGAGACATCCTTTGAAGTTTCTCAGAACTCACTTGTGTTCCAGGAAGTTCCCAGCGATTTGGAGAACCTGAAATGTGACTCTTTTACTGGAGAAGCGTGGAAGTCAAAAAGCAGGGAACTGTAGTCCTGCAAACTTCATATCTGTTGTTTGCACGGTGCTGGAGTCTATGAATAGCGGAGCAATTATAAATCATTTAGAAAAGTTTAACGTCATCAAGCCAAGTCCACATGGCTGAGATCCTCAGAGTTACACAGCAGGGAATTGGGCCGTTCGGCCCATCTGCTCCATGCCAACCGAGATTCACATCTAAGGCAGTCCCATTTTCCTGCATTTGGCCCATAGACCTCTTGAGCCTTTCCAATCCATGTACCTGTCCAAGTACGTTTTAAACTTTGTTAATGTTCCTGCCTCAACTACTTCCTCTGGCAGATCATTCCATGTACTGACCACCCTCTGGGGAAAATACCACCCATCAGGTTCCCATTAAATCTCTCCCCTCTCAGCTTCAACCTGGACCCTCTAGTTTTTGATTCCTCAACCCTGGTGAAAAGATGGCGCACGTTGACTCTATCGATGCCCCTCATTATTTTATACACCTCTGTAATATCGTCACTCATTCTCCCAAGCTCCAAGGAAAAAGTGCCGACCTGTTCAACCTCTCTCCACAACTCACTCCCTCGAGTCCGAGCAACATCCTCAAATCTCCTCTGCACTGTTTCCAGCTTAACAGCATCTTTCCTATCGAAGGGTGACTAAAACTGTTCACGATATTTTAAATGCAGCTAAACCGACGTCTTGTCCAACTGCAACATAACATCCCGACATCTTTACTCAGTGCCCTGACTGATGAAGGCCAGCGTGCCAGAAGCCCACTTCACCACGTTGTTGACCAGCGACTTGGTTTCCAACCCTGTCACCTGGTTTGGTGAAGGGAAACATATATTTGACATATATGCTGGAGTTGTTCGATACGTTAGAAGGGAACCTGCAGATGTGGTGTGTTTGGATTTTCAGAAGACCTTTGACAAAAGGCTGGTGCACAAGACCATAGCTCACAGTATTAGGTGAAATGTGTTAACATTTACTGAAAACTGGTTATCACATAGAAGAAAGAGACAGAATAAGCAGGCCTGTTTCATGCTGGGAAATTGTAACCAGTGGAGTGTCCCAAGTATCAGTTCTGGGCCCTCAATTATTTACCTTCGATATTAATCACCGGGAGGAGGGAGCAGAGTGCGTGGTATCCAAGTTTGTCAATAACAGGACACAGAGAGTTAGGATATGTGGGAGAAAACGTGGTCAATGGAGTGTAATGCAGGAAAGTGAGAGGCCATGCACTGTGGCAGGACGAATCAAAGGCAGATTGGTATTTATATGGAATGAAATTGCAGATGAGTGAAACAGAGGGATCCAGGGCTTGTCGTGCACAAGTTATGTAGAAATTGCAACTAGTAGTTCGGAAGGAAACTGGCAAGTTGACATTTATTGCTGGGTGGTGGATGCAGAGAAATAGACAAGTGTTGTTCCGGTTGTCCGACAAGTGCACAGTAATGGCTTTTGGGCAGTTACTACAGGCCAGGACATAAACCATGAATGGGAGAGTCCTGGGAGTGTTAGTGAACAGTAAGACCTTGGAGTATAGGTGCATAATTCGCTGAAAGTGAAAACACAGGTAGACCCATAGACCCATAGAACGATACAGGACAATACAGGCCCTTGGGCCCACCATGTTGTCTCTCCCATCAAACCACACCTCACACTATCTAACCCTTTCCTCCTACATATCCCTCAATGCCACATTCCTCCACATGCCTATCCAATAATCTCTTGAACCTGTCTAATGTGTCTGCTTCCATCACCACCTCAGGCAGCGCATTTCATGCACCAACCACTCTCTGGGTGAAACACCTCCCTCTGACATCTCCCCTGAACTTCTCAACACCCCTCATTACTTTAAATCCATGCCTTCTTGTCTTGAGCATTGGTGCCCTGGGAAAGAGGCGCTGGCAGTCTATTCTTTCTATCGATCTCAATATTTTATACACCTCTATCATGTCTCCCCTTATCCTCCTCCTCTCCGTGAGTAAGGTCAGAGCACCTTAAGCCTCTCCTCATATTCCATACGCTCTAATCCAGGCATCATCCTGGGAAATCTCGTCTGCACCCTCTCCAACGCCTCCACATCCTTCCGATAATGCGGCGACCAGAACTGAACTCTAAATGTGGTCTAACTAGAGTTTTGTAAAGCAGCATCATCACTTCGCGGCTCTTGAACTCAATCCCACGATTTATGAACGCGAGCATCCCAGAGGCTTTCTATACTCTATCCACATGTGTGGCAACTTTCATTGAATTGTGAATATGTACCCCCATATCCTTCTGCTCCTCTACACTGCCAAGTATCTTGCCATTTACGTCATACTCTGCCCTGGAGTTTGTACTTCCGAAGTGACCACCTCACACTTCTCCAATTAAACTCCCATCTGCCACTTGTCCGCCCAGCTCTGCATCCTATCAATATCCCTCTGTAAGCTCCGACAGCCCTCCACACTATCC
>JARFYF010000070.1:219061-232532 GCA_030265395.1 Rhina ancylostomus
TAGATAGATAGATAGATAGATAGATAGATAGATAGATAGATAGATAGATAGATAGATAGATAGATAGATAGATATAAGTTAAATCTATGCATTTTATTTGTCCTGAGGTGAGAACAATGCAGTGCTAATTTGAGATATTTGCCTAATAAAAATATTACTACTAATTTTCTCAGATAAAAATCATCTGTTGGTAGGATAATAACATGATCAGAGCAGGTTAACATACGAAGTTACAAACCTAGAATTGCTATTCTCACTTACCTGGAACACCAATGACGGCGGTGATCACGTACAATATTTTCTCGGCATTGTAATATCGATCCAGCATTTTCTCTGACAAGGAAATGTGTCCCTTTATCCTGTCAGGTAATCTTCCTGAATAAATCTTTAAGGCAGAACATTCACGGTGCATTTATACCGTGTAGGATTTCCGCAGGGAGGTTTCAACAGAGTTGAAAATAGAAAATTTAAAATTATTATCAGATGGATTACGTCATCCAAGTGAAGTCCCGGCTGTGACAAATTGGTTTACTTGAGGCAGCCGACTCAAATACTCCAAAGACTGGAAATGCTGGCGTTACTGAAGGAATCAACTTGGGAGCGGCATACCTCCATCAACAGGGATGTTCTTTCAACACGATCAGACCCAATCTGTTTCAAGACAATTCGAAATAGCAGGGACACTCTCAAGTTTTCTGGCTGCCTAGTATGAAGATGTGTTGTGCGACTTTTGTCCATCGCTTGAGAAATTAGTTTAATAGGTAGTCTGCGAGTAAAATGATCCCTCCACTCAGCTTTGCCATCCAATCTGACGGAGGATCATCTGACTGTATCCTCAACTCCAGGTAACCGCAGTAAACAGTCACGTCTTGCTCGCCTGGAAACTTCGTTTGCGCAAAAGCAACACACATACCTGCTGTTATTAGCTTTGAGAAGGTACTTTCAAAAGACTCGGGACGTTTTGAGAAATAAAAGAACATTGCCGCCTCATCGTCGTTTCAGATATATAGATTTAATTTTCCAGTATTGCAGATATTTTTTTTACCCACGGGGAAACATCCTGTTCACATTCACCCTGGCAATAATCTTCAAGGGTCGATCTGAAGGGTTCGCCTCATACTCCAAAGGTTTGAAGCAAAATATGCCAACGCTTATGTCACGTGACAAACCTCCCGAATCAGGAGTTTGCCTATAAAACTTCACCTGAATTACTTCTAACGGATTCGCATCCTTCTTCAAAACAGGGGAACAATGCTGCTCCCACTATACCGGAGATCGTCTTCCAAATGCTCCATATAACTGAAGTAAGTCCTCACTACTTGTTTTTGTTCCAATGCCTTCCCAATCCACGATAACATTTTGTTAGCTCTCATAATTAATTGCAGTATCTGCAGACCAACCGTTAGTAAAACTAGCACGAGAACACCCAGATCGCCCTGCATTTTAGAATTCACTGTTGAAGAAAAATGTTTTTTCATGTTTCTTGTCAAAATCGACAATTTAATATTTCCGGATATTATGTTAAATTTGCCCAGTCTTTCCGGAATGATGTCATTTCTCTTTCCTATGCCTTGCGGTCCCAACCTGCTCTTCATGATATATTTTCCAAGATATCTTTGTGTTATCAACAGATTCCTTTCCTGCCTCCATCCAGAACATTTACTCCATCCAATTCAGAAACGCGGAGATCACATTACTGATCCTCGTGGTACAACTGTAGCTTCATCATGGAAGCCGGGTAAAATAGATGTTTGCATCTCTCGCTTACTGATTACCGTTTCTGTCTCTCTGTCTCTGTCTGTCTGTCTGTCTGTCTGTCTGTCTCTCTCTCTCTCTCTCTCTCTTTCTCTCTCTCCACCACACATGGATTTGGAAGCCGGGCATTAAACGTCGTTCAAAGAGAACAGGTAGACAGGTACTTCATAAGCAGAGGTGAGAGGTTTCCGCGGGTGCATGGGAGTGTGGAGTTGGGGTTCTCAGGAAATAGGGGCAAATCTGATTAAATGGTGGAGTGCGCTTGAGCGGCTGAGTGGGGACTCCTGCTCCTAATTTGTATGTCTCTGTGTCTGTATGACTTTCGGGTGTGGTAACCAGGTCTGCACACAGCGATTCCGCTGTGGCCCAACTTGTGTTTTTACAGTTCCAGCCAATCTCTCTGCTCTGGCATTCTGTGCCTTCATCTAACAAATGAGTCTCCCATCTACCTTCTGAACTACCGACCGACGTCTCCTTACCTTCCTGGACCTGTCTACATTTCCCTCAGGCTCGTTCTGTCCCTCAACGCTTCTTCAGATCCCCCATGTACATTTTGTTCCCGGCCATGTTTGCGCTTCCCACCTGCATCACCTCACTTTCCCGGATTAAATCCCAATTGTGACTTGTCTACCCAGCTGCACAGTCCAATGATATCTTCCTGTAGCCTTCTGCTTCCTTCTTCATTGTCAGCCACGCGGCCAATTATTGTAATATCTGCAAACTCCTGTGTTAGTTCCCCACACTGACAGCAGGGTTGTCCCTTGCCATCAAAAGCAGGAGACCTGGCATTGGTCCCTAGGGAGTCGCACTGCAACAACCTTCAAATACGACTCAAACTTTCCTCGCTCCCAGTGATAGTGCCACTGTTGAGCTCAATTTTTGACGATACCTTGGCCCCCATCAGATTTTCTTTTCCTCACTGTCAGCAGTTTCTGACCAAACTGCCGTGAGGAATATGTCACACACATTGTGAACAAGCTACCACAGCAGAGGCACATACGTCACAATCCCTCTTTGTGACGTCTTCCAAATATCCTTCCGCTAGCAGCTCCACGTGATGTACCAGTGGAGATTCTCGGTGATAATAGTTCAGCACCTGTCCCAGTGAAGTTTCCTGCCGCGCATTTGAAGTTTCCCAGTAATGACTCCGCCCTGCTCCGAACTCGACTGTTCTGTAGAAACACGGAATATCCTAGAGTCACAGATTAATACGACAATAGGATATGGCACTTCTGCTGATTGTATCCATGACAACACTCATGTTTGCATCTATATTAATCCTACGCGCCAGCCAGATCGTTTCCCAAAGCCTTCTTTGCCGTGACAATTGAAGAGTGAGTTGTTCCAGATGCTCTTTCGACGCTGTCGGAAATTCCTCATCCTTCATTCAGTCGTTCAGTGCATTCCAGATTCCAGCCGTTCCCCTCACTGAGTGTGAATGTTCTTCCTCAACTGCCTCCAAAAACCTCCCGCTTACGCTCAACCTGATTCGTATATTCCAGGTACCGTCTCACCGGAGCCCTCTGAAGAGTGCTTTCGCATTTACGCAAACCCTCATGCAAAAAAAGATCAACATACCGTTGGTCTTACTACTCGCTCACTGACTTTGCATGGTACTCTTCAGTGTTTTTTGCACAAGGACACCGGGGTACCTCGAAACGGCAACAGTTTTTAATCTCTCACTGTGGAAGTGATGTAATTACTCCGAAAGTGTACCCAAAATATATTCTACACAGCACACTGGCACCCAGTATTGTATCATCAACATGGCAGTGTATAGTTTACACAGCCTCCCCTCGCCAACAGATCAATGTCATTGCGAAAGTCCGGGTCCCAGCACCGATCGCTACTCACTGCTGTCCAACATAATGATGGCCCATGTGTAGCCTCTTCCTTCAGGGAGTCTCCGTGGGGTACTTGGTCAGCACATTCGGCTGCTGACAAAAAGGTTCGTGGTTCGAGTCCACTCAGGGAAACTGAAGATCCGGCAGCAGTGTTGAGCTCTCCGGAGGCCGGAACGCCCTGCTATCTTTATTTTCAAAACATATATTATTCACTCAAGATGCATCTGCAGAAAACAAACAATATTATACGAACATGACTTTATTTGCATTAATCTTACAATTAAGTCAGTACGTTCAGGGTGATATTGATTCAATAGATACTCTTTTCAAGCATGACTACCTATTTAATCAATACATCCATGAAGTGTTGCGCAGCTGTTTCTCATAGCCCAGCTCTTCAGTGACGTCCGGTAGCAGAGTGCTGCTTCGGTGTACACATTCGTAGTTCTCATTTTCAATTTTCAAGATCAGGAACGCGGATGTTCGACTTTCCATGAAGTCAGCGTACATGCTAATTGAAATGATCGTTTAAATTATCCCCAGATGGTTATTTGGCCTCCGGACTTTCTGGTCCAATGTCGTATTTCATCTGTTATTGATCCTTATTCATTCAGGTTGAGAGTGAATAGCGATTACGGAAATGAAATATTTACTCCAATTTTCTCACCACGGATGAGTATTTCCACTATTTTCCGTTTCCTGTTTTTATTTGAGAATGATGTACAGCGTAAAGATTGAGGGAAGTCCAGATCGTCCCTCCAATGCTTTAAATTCACACACACCATATTTAATTCTGCAGCACAGACCTGGTCTTACGCCTGGCATGAAGTTCAATGATAAGTGTGGACCGTGGGATAGCACCGCCCCCTCCTCTCACTCGCTCAGGCTGTCCTCCAAATACTGGACACACTGAATAACAGGCCAGTATATTTCCAGGCACACGAGGCATCAAATATTTGGGGAATGCTGGGGAACAGATGTCGGAGCTCACATGACCAGCCATGAAGCATTACATGGCGGTGCAGATTTCGATACCCGACTCTTGCTCCGATTTTCTATCGTTTACTTCATTTGCCTTGTCGTCGGCGGGAGAGACACAGGATGTATCTTGCTATAAAACTATTGCTTTGTGTCGGGGATTTAGCCCAGTGGGAGAGGGCATGCATGCATGGATGAGGCTCTGGGTTCAATCCCCGGTATTTGTAACCTACTGAACATTTGTTTTCATCAGTGAGATGGAATTCTGGGAGAATTCTTGCTCCAATTGTGAACTAAATCGGACTGTAAACACAAAACCGATGTTTCTCCGAGCCTCATAGAGCTGGAAACCGGCAGCTAACAAGGGTAAATCGCCTCCAATATTTCCCTTATCCGTTCCTACTTATATGTGATAGCTATTGTTTCATTCATTTTAAGGACCTGGGCGTTGCCAGCAATGTCACGAATTAAGTAGAAATTCCCGCCACCAAGAGAAAGTATTCCTGAGAATGAGTAACTGTCTCTTCCTGCCGGAGTGAAGTGCAGAGCTCGGTATTCGCACAAGATATGCAACTGCTCTGTAATTAAACAGCCCCACGCTGGAGAGTGGAAGGAAACCCCTATTACCAAAGGTTTGTTCATTGAAATTTGATTCTGTTCCAATTCGTCTGTTGAATACAGTTGTTTTAACGCAGAATTTGCGACAAGTTTACGCTGTTCGGTAAAAATGGTTTTCGCATCCCTTCCGTTGCTCTCAGCGACAACAAGTGGAATAGTCTTCAATCAATCCGGAAACCTCACAGTAACGACCACAGTTTGAATGTAGAGTCTGTTCAACTAGTGCAAGAAGCAAACAATTCTCTGCAGACAGAACACGATGCTATCTCGTCCCTACCACTTTTACGAAGCTCTCGCGACAACACTTTTTGGCGCAACTTCTCTATTATGGTCCTTAGAACCATTCAAATACCACTCCAAATTTCTCTCCATCAATTGCAAAATCTACTTTTTATACACAGATCAAGCAACTTCTTTCTGCATGACAAATACTTCCTGTCACAGGACATTCCCTTTGCACCAGGTTTAATTAATTGACTAAATAGAATATATGATTCCTCCATTCAAAACTCATTAAAAACATCCTGCGATCTCCCACAACAGAAGACAATCCTATTCTGCGCACTGTGGATGTCTTGGCCAGAAGTACGGGGAGTGCAGGAGGATCACACGCGGACTTCCTGGTTCAATTTCATTCGGTTTGCAACCAATTGTTTTCACTGATAACTGACTCCGCTGAAGACATTCACGTAGCCTCCGAACGTCTGCGTTAGCATGAGCGTCAAACGAGTGAAAAGCGGAAAAGGATTCTAGATTTTTGACGATCAGCGTAGTCCCCCATTATGAAAGATAAATGCATAAGTGATTCCCGCATTCGAGCGCATCAAATGTGAGTCAACCTGATCTACAATGGGTAAACCTCAGCTGATGACTTCATGTCCTTGACTGGCCAGTGTACTGGAACACGACAAGATGGGCTCTTGACGTCACAATTTACCTCGTTATCACCTTGCTCCCTATTGTCCACCTCTGTGCACCTTCTACGTTTCTGTTACACATCACTCTGCACTCTGTTATTGTTTTGCCTTGCAGTGCCTCATGTACGATGTAATGAATAGATCTGTATGAATGGTATGCAAGACAAGCATTTAACTGTATCTCGGTATATGTGACAATAATAAACCAATTTCAAATCCAGTTCCAACACTTCATGGTTCCAGACCATGGGAACTTTTCTACTATGCATTGATATGCTGTTGTGAGCATTGCAGCAACCGTTCATTCGACAACTTTTATTAACTGGTAGACCTCAGATACTGTAAACCTGAAACTATATAAGATGTAACGAAAAAAGACTATGTGACATTGGGATTAGTCAGAGATTTTTATTTAAGATAACTGGTTGTGTTAATACTTCCGTACCAAGAAAGCATTTGTCAAGCATGTGTTTACTGTATGGAAATCCCATAGATTGATGTTTCCATTCTAACTTTTGAGATTATTTTTATCATCCACAGTGAATTTTAATCTCATCAAATGTGGGTGAATAATCCTGTGGTGAAAATAAGAACTAAATCGCTGTTGAATGATGAATCAGTCTATCCACAGCACTCTGAACCTTCGTGACATCCGCAAAATAACTAACCCACGCCTCCACTTCCTCATCCAGGACGTTTATAAAAATCAGAAAAGTAAGGGTCTCGGTACAGATCCCTGAGGTACACCACTGGTCACCGACCTCCACTCAGAATATGACCAACAACCACTCTTTGCCTTCTGTGTACCAGCTAGTTCTGGATCCACACCGCAATGTCCACTTGGATCCCATGTCTCCTCACCTTCTCTATAAGCCTCGCCTGGGGTACCTTATCAAACGCCTTGCTGAAATCCATATACACTACATATACTGCTCTTCCTTCATCCATGTACTTCGTCACATCCTTAAAAAATCCAATCAGGCTCTTAAGACAGGACCTATCCTTGAAAAAGCCATGCTGACTATTCCTAATCATATTATACTTCTCTAAATGTTCATAAATCTTGACTCTCAGGATCTTCTCCATCAGCTTATCAACCACTGAGGTAAGACTCACCGGTCTAGAATTCCCAGGGCTATCCCTACTCCCCTTCTTGAATAAGGAAACAGCATCCGCAACCCTCCAATAGACCGGAAACTCTCCCGTCTCCATCGATGACGGAAAAATCATCATCAGAGGCCTCGCAATCTCTTCCCTCGCCTTCAATAGCAGTTTGGGGTACATCTCATCCGTCCCAGCGATTTATCTAACTTAATGCTTTCCAAAAGTTTCAGCACCACCTCTTTTCTAATCTCTACATGCTCAAGCTTTTCAGGCCGCTGCAAGTCCTCACGACAACCCCCAGATATTTTTCCGTAGTGAATACTGACGTAAAGGATTCATTAAGTACCTCTGCTATCTCTTTCAGATCCATACACACTTACCCACTGATGCACTTGATCGGCCCTATCCTTTCGCATTGCATCCTCTTACTCTTCACATACTTGTAGAACGTCTTGGGGTTTTCCTTAATACTGCCGGCCGAGGCCTTTTCGTCCCCTTCTAGCTCTCCTAATCTCTTTAAGGTCCTTCCTTTTCGCCTTGTACTCTTCCAGATCCAGATCCAGACCACACTTAGAGTCCTGTGTTTTGAGTTTAAGAGCCGCAAAGTGATGATGCAGCTTTACAAAACTAGTTAGACCACACTTAGAGTACTATACTCAGTTCTGCTCGCCCCATTAGAGGAAGGATGTAGAGGCGTTGGAGAAGGTGTAGAGGAGATTTACCAGGATTCTGCCTGGATTAGATCGTATGGAATATGAGGAGAGGCTTAAGGTGCTAGGGCTTTACTCACTAGAGAGGAAGAGGATGAGTCGAGACATGATAGTGGTGTATAAAATATTGAGAGCGATAGACAGATTAGACAGCCAGCGCCTCTTTGCCAGGGCACCAATGCTGAATACAAGAGGTCATGGCTTTAAATTAATGGCTGGGAAGTTCAGGGGAGATGTCAGAGGGAGGTTTTTTCACCCAGAGAGTGATTGATGCATGCAATGCACTGCCTGGGGTGTTGGTGGAGGCAGTTACGTTGGACAGATTCAAGAGATTGTTGGATAGGCAGAGGGAGGAATGTGGGATAGAGGGATATGCAGGAGGAAAATGTTAGTAAGTGTGAGGTGTGGTTTGATGGGTGGCACAAAATGGTGGGCGAAAGGACCTTATTGTGCTGTATTGTTCCATGGTTCTATGGTATCTCTGATATTACCTTGCTCTCTGTACCTTTTGTATGCTTTTCTTTTCCTTTTCACTAGATATATGATAGCCTTGGTGCACCACGTTTCCTGCATCCTCTCGTGACTCTCCTGTCTGATTGGAACAATTCTATGCAGAGCTCTACAAAAATGCCCCCTGAATATTCGCCATATATCTTCCGTACTTTTCCCAGAGAACATCTGTTCCAATTTAATCTTCCAATTTCCTGCCAGAGCCTCATAATTCCCTTTGCTCCAAGTAAACACTTTTATGGTCTGTCCGTTCCTATCCCTCTTTAGTGCTAACGTAAAGTAGCTAGAATTATGATCACTATCAACAAAATATTCACCCACTGAGAAATCTGACACCTGACCAGGTTCGTTTCCCAAAATCAAATGAAGAACAGTTTCTCCTCTTGTAGGTCTATCTACATACTGTGTCAAGAACACTTTCTAAACACACATAACAAACTCCAACCCATCCAAACCCCTCACTGTCTGGAGATTCCAAACGATGTTTGGGAAATTAAAATCCCCCATCAGAACAATTCAGTTATTCTCACACCCTTCTGGGTTCTGCTTCTTAATCTGTTCCTCAATATCCCCGTCACTATTGAGCGGTCTATACAAATACACCCAGTAAAGTTTTCGACGCCTTCATGTTCCTAACCTCCACCCACAGAGACTCCGCAGCCAATCCCTCCACAACGTGCACCTTTTACACAGCCGTGACACTATCTCTGATCAACAGCGCCACTCCGCCACCTCTCTTGCCTCCCTCCCTGTCCTTCTTGAAATATCTAAAACTCGGCACTTGAATTAACGATTGCAACCCCAGAACCATCAAAGTCTCCGTAATGGCCATCACATCATAGCTCCAAGTATCGATACAAGCTCTGAGCTCATGCCCCTTGTTCACAACACTCCTCGTGTTAAAATAGACACATCTCAATCTGTCTGAACACATCCCTTCTCTGTCACCTGCCTATGGTACTTACTTCTAGCTTCCTCTATCTGAGCGCCTGCCACCTCTTCCCCAGTCTCGCCAGTACAGAACCTACCCACAACAAATCTAGTTTAAACGTTCCCCAGTCGCTTTAGCAAACCTCTCCGCCAGTATGTTGGTCCCGCTGGGATTCACGTGCAACACGTCCTCTTTGAACAGGACATACCTGCCCCAAAAGAGGCCCTAATGATACAGAAAACTGACTCTCTGCTCCGTACTCCAATCTCTCGACTAGGCATTTAATCTCCTCCTCATCCTGTTCCTATACACACTGTCACTTAGCACAGAGAGTAATCCGGAAATTACCACCATTGAGGTCCTGCTCCTCAAATTCATTCCTAATTCTCCATGGTTTCTTTTCAAAACCTAATTCCTTTCCTTATGTATGTCGTTGGTACCAGTATGTACGACGACCTCCGGCTGTTCCCCCTCTCTCTTCAGGATGTCATGGACACGATTGGAAACATCCTGGATCCTGGCACCTGGGAGGCAAACCACCTTTCTTTCCTGCGTCCACAGAATCGCTTGTCTGCCCACCTCACTATAGAGTCCCATATCACTAGTGCCCTCCTCACTCATTCCCTTCCCATCTGAGCCACAGGGCCGGGCTCTGTGCCAAAGGCACTGCCACTGTTGCTCCCCCAGGTGGGCTGTCTCCTTCAACAGTACTCAAGCAGGAGAACTTATTGTCAATGGGTACAGCCACAGGAGTAGTCTCTGGTATCTGACTTTTCCCCTTCCCCTTTCCTTTCCCCCTCCTGACTGTGACCCACTCGCCTGATTCCGAAGATCCCGGCGTGACCACCTGCTTATAACTTTTCTCTGTCACCTCCTCAGTCTCCCCGACCAGATGAAATCCATCGAGCTGCATCTAGAGTTCCCTAATACGGTCCCTCAGGAGCTGCAGCTCAACACACCGGGAGCAGACGTAACCTTCCCAGAGGGAGGGAGACTCCGGGACTCCCACATCCAGCATTTAGCACAGGAAACCGCACTCATACCCCTTCCTTAACTCAAGTCACTTGGTTTCACTTTCATTTCCTCGCCCCCTCTCGCCGAACCCCTTGAGACAAAGCCTAACCACTCTGTTCCCTCTCAGTCCACTGCCGCTCCGACGCTGCCCGCTGGATCGGCTGTTTACTTTTTTGTCCGCGCTGCGCCTGCACCCACTCCACCGTTAAAAACTTTTACAACCCTTCTAAAAGTACCTTATGAAAACACTAACCCTTGTAAATTGCAACCCTATTAAAACTAAGCCTCACACTTTAAAACCTAATATAAAAAGATAGAAAGGAATACTGACCTGCTTCGAAGTCTCCCGAGGCAAATCCCCCGAAGCCTCCGAAGTTTTATTTTCTGCCCTCGCTTTTGAAACTATCCGCGCAACGTCTGCGCAGTCCAGCTCCCACTCTACTACTTAAAACTTTTACAACCCTTCCCTATTAAATCGCAACCCTATTAAAACTAAGACTTCCACTTTAAAACCTCATCAAAAAAGTATGTGTCCGCATAGCGAAAGGGTTCAAAGGAGACTCGCCAGCATTTTACCTGCGATGGAATATTTCAGTTACTGATTGGAAATTGCAAATCCACAAGATGTTGGCGATGCCACGCCTGGAGTCCTCCGAAAAAGTGTTGGTCCCCTTTTTGAGAAAACTTATGAGGAACGTTTGATGAATCTGGATCTGTACTCACTGGATTTGAGAAGGAATAGGGGAGAGGGTCACATTGAAACTTACCGAGTATTGAAATACCTGGCAGAGTGGACATGGAGGATGCTTCCACTGGTGGGGGAGTCTAGGAGCAGTGGTAACAGCTTCAGAATACAACGACGGCCTTTCCGAACAGAGATGAGGATGATTCCTTCAGCAAGGGTGGAAAATCGGTGAACTTCATTGCCACAGACGGCTGTGGAGGCCAAGTCATTGGGAAAATTTAAAGCCGATGTTGATTGCTTCTTGATTAGTAAGGGCGTCAAAGCTGACAGGGAGAAGGCAGGAGAATGGGGTTGAGAGGGAACATAAATCAGCCATGATTGAATGTCAGAGCATTCTCATAGGGCCGAATGGCCTCATTCTGCTCCTGTGTCTACGGTCTTGTGGTCTTCAAACATTAAAGATCATTCCGTATGGCTGACTACTAAACATTCCCACTTCTGATTCCCCTCAAAACCAGCTAATCAGTTGACACTTAAAAGAATGGTTAGAACATTTTAAATTGGATACAATGAACCCGCGCGGGTGGTCTATGACTGTTCCAAAAGGATTTAATTCCATGATCCCCTTTCGTTGTAATAATGCTGCTCAACGCTCTGACAGTCGGACACATTTCAGTGGCTATTCAGATCTGTCACGATTGAGTGGTCAGAGCAACGGGGAGCAGAAACGGAGAACAGAAGGAAATCTGCCGTTTGGCACTTCACTCTATCCTAGAGCAAAGTGTGGATGACGAACATTGGAGATGCCTTCCGTGATCAGATCAGATCAGGAGGAGTGTTAATGATTCCAATACGCGTTTATCTGCAATGGATAGTTGCAGCGAAATTTCCGTTGATTTACAAACACATCCAATTATGCGATGACACAGTCCAAGTTCAGGAAGCAGGTGAAGAGTGAGGTGAAATATCTATCTCTTCCGTGCTCTCGTGCGTCAATAAAGACGCCCACTGAACACAGCCCAGAAGCTGCTGCAGTATTTCGCGTCAGAGCTCGATGTAACGGCATTTGTCACCTCATCCACAAAGGGGATCAGTGCAATATCCGTTCAGCAGCCAGCTGCGAGACCTCAACCAATCAAAACAGACGCTGCCGCCTCACTGCTTTGCCTGGCATTTCAGTGTGGCCGTGACATTCATCGCACAAACCTGCTGGGGTCGGTGACCATCCAACCGTAACATTCGGCTCCACCTGTCTTATCCGGGGACGGTGACCTTCAACGCATCATCCTTGTGGTTGTAGCAGAGGGGATAGCGTGTTGGGGTGGGTGACACTCCACTCACAATTCGATGCACTTCTACCCTGGATCCCCGGTGCTCTGATGAGCATAACAGATGAATAAATACCTGTAAAACACATATAAAATAAAGTGAATAACGCTGGAGATATGAAATAAACACAAAAAAGGAGAAAAGACAACTCAGGCAGCATCTACAGAACGGATTTTTCATGTGCGTTACATCATCAGATTTTGGAAAGAGAAAAGAAATACAAAATCTGCAGAGGAATGGGTTAAACAGAGGGCAGATCTGTGCTAAATTGAGTCTAAATTGAGTTTATTTGGCAATAAGAAGCACATTGTACTTCTTCACGGCGTTGATAACCACAGGGTTGTGGGACCGGTCCAGCAGGCAAAGCTGAACTAATGAGAGCGAAAACATTCCGGAAGCATGCGTGGTGGACGTTAGTCTGGGTCGCCAACAGCTGGGCCCTGAACATCCACACTAGCTTCGGAGATATCTCTCAGGGACATCCGCACAGTCGTAAGCCCCACAGATTTTTTTCGATGAGCTCATTCAACGCTTGGAGGGAGTGGTTATGGTCATGGCCATGGACAAACGTGTGCTCATGAATCAGCGTGGCCACATTAGCGCCACAGATCTTCATCTCCGTTGATAATCCTTTATTTTTCAATCTTTTTCATTAGTTTTCAAATCAGTACAAATTAATATAGAGCATAAATGTTCATACATGTATTACAAAGAGATCTGGATAACACTCATGTATTAGATAATGATACAACAAAATATAAAAAAGTCCAACGATCTCTTAGTTAATGAATACAGTATAAAAGGAAGGAAAGAAAAAGCTTTATCGTATATTTTGTTTTAAAAAAGGAAAATGAAACCCCGAATCAATAAAAAAATATATAAACACGTAAACTAAACTAATTACACACAAATTAAAAAAACACACATAAAAAACTGGGCTAATTTTCTCAATGGAAACAGAGCAATTTTTTTATCGTCAACTCCGTTCCTCTAAATTAAAAAAAGTTATTGAAGGGGGATCTACATCATGTGAAAATATTGGATAAATGGACTCCAAATGTCTTCAAATTTAAGCG
>JARFYF010000070.1:245232-260028 GCA_030265395.1 Rhina ancylostomus
TTGCTTAGAGTAGGTTTACTCTGGAGCAGTCCTGTGTTCTCTATTCCTTTGTGAAGATCCAGTTCGTGTTGGGATTCTTCTTCTTATCTCCAAGGCAAGATTCCTTCCAGTTACTGCCTGCATTTGTCCTGAGGAAGTATCCTGACTCCAGTCTTGTATGGGTGTGCCTGCCGCATTTAGGTTCTCTGTGAGTTTGCTCCGGATCAACATTGTCACACTCGGGTCGAAACCCTGCTTTCGGAAGGCTAGAACTTGTATTACAAGACATGTGGCTCGTCGGTTTGCAATCACGTCACCAATGCTCCGAATCATGTATCTGCACAAACTGGAGTTCGAAATGTCTCAATCAGAAAGCTGGCTGTTATTTCTTCCGTCGTCGCGACTAATAATAGTTGCTGATACTTCTAATGATGTCGAGATTTCTTCAACAAGGATAAACGTAGTTAATGTCAAACAATATATCGAATTATTGTCAATAAGGATGTTATTATTTGACGAAATGTAGTACAGCACATTGAGGCCGGCGATTCCCATCAGTTGAACGTGTCCAACAGGTATAAAAACATCCCTGGTAGCGATATGTCCAAAGGAAAAATATATCCAGTGGTCATTGTACAAAGGCATTCTGTGAATGTATGTATCTGATGACGTTTATGACGGAAAAAGTTTGAAAAGTTCCGGATCTGATCTTGGAAGAAAAGTTGTGAATTCTAGGAGTATTTAATTTACAGAGTAGTTTCCCCCGGTAGGAATGGAAACACTGATTTTAGGTTCTGCAGCACAACACGTGCAGAGGTTACAATTGCAAATCAGACAGAAGTGCACTTAACTTTGATTCCGTGGGCCCTCTTGCTTCTGATGATCTGAAAACATGGAAATGTCATTGGCAATGGAAGAACGTTTCTGTTTTTCGCCCCCGGAAATTAATGGCAACTTGTTCCACTTATAGAAGAAAAAGTTCCACCAAACATAAGAACAAATTTAACATACTTTAATAGAAGAACACAACAGAACTGAAGTCAGTAATATGCTTCGAACTTGGTTACAAATTCAATGGAAGAATACTAAATCATAAGTACCAAAATCTCCAAGGGGGTTTGCTTAATTGCAGGATGATGACTGAACGCGAGAGGTGGCAAGTAAATTTGCGGAGCATTCACACGGAAATTTGGGCCAAATTCCCCGCCCTTGTTTAACGTGATTAAAAGCGGAACCAAATCAGATGAAGGAAAGTATCATTTATTTGCCCGTCCTCTCCAAAAATAACATATCTCATGGATGTCATCATATTTGGGAAGAATATTGCATTTTACCCCATTGATGCCCCGCGGCTCTACATGCACAGCAGACATTGTAAGTCAGGACAAGTTTCACATAAGTTAAGGATGCGTATTTTTTTGTTCCATAACCACCAGCTGTGTTCAGGTCGGCAAGTTTCTTAAGATAAGATAAGATGTTATTAATCATATGTACATCGAAACACATTGGGAAATGCATCTTCTTGCGTGGAGTGTTCTGGGGTCAGCCCACATATGTCGCCACGCTTCGCGACAACATAGCATTTGTTTTTAGGCATTTGTCAGCAATTAAAACAAAGTCCGCTCGATTGTAGCACACTTTTACTGATCCCTGCTTTAAAGTTCTGAATTATATTTCTCCATCGGCAACAATGGAACTAATCTCAATGAAATGAAAGAAAATGCAAATACGAAGTAATATCTTTTGGAGGAAATGAGCTGGTCAGGGAACAGGTGTGGAGGGAAATGGACGATCGAGGTTTCAGGAAGAGACGCTTCACCTTTACCACATGCGTTGCCCATTCCACGAATAATCCTGTTGCGTAAACTTGATAAACACTAATCATGTCGCTGGAGTGCCCAATCCGCTGATCCCCCACCCGTATTAATTAATGCAAACAATTCATGACAAAGTGATGAAACTAATTAATGAGAAATTGAGAGATGGAAACAGCGAGGTGATTATCTGAGACATGTCTCTCAATATTTCAGATACACTTGCGAAGCAATCTGCTAATGCACTAAGTTTTCTGAATATTGACTTAAAACTCCAAGGAGATTACAATCGAATATACATTTTATTTACAGAGCTGCCCATTTAACGTAAACAGATATTTCACTCCATTCCTTAGTTCCTCCCTGAATTTCCTCTGTGTCAGTCCATAGATACACGTGTTGGTGCAGGTGCCAAGGTATTTCGACATAAACCCAACCTCTTGCAGAATAAATATCGGCGTGCTTAAATACTTGTCAATGTAGGAATAGTTTTGCACTTGCCAGTTCAGAGAATGTACCACATCCGGTATCCACAACACAATGAAGTTGGCTGAGAGTGCGAACAAAAAAAGCATTGACTTTCTCCGGTTTTCCACCTCTGGATCCTTCTGATTCTCTCTGCTGCTGCGGAGTCCCCGGCGAACTCTATTAGCCGCTAGAATGTGTCTGACGGTTATAGCATTGAACAGCAGAATTAAACAGATTGGCAACATCGGAGTCATGACACTGCTAAACATTTCGAAGGCTTTCCATGCGGGTGACGTAAAGTATTCAGCTTTGGCTGTGCAGCGCCATGGGACGTCATCAATGAAAATGTAGGGCTCCACCACGAAGTAAAACGGGATGCACCTCAGAGAAGTCAGTGCGCATACTGTCACTGTCACCACAGTCGCTGTTCTCTGGGTGCAATAGCGGTTCCGCAGCTTCTGACAGCAGATGGCGACGTAGCGATCGAAGATGAAAGGGACCGTCAACCATACGGAACAGTCCGTGGCGACGTCATCTAGGACAAGTATCACAGAACATACCGGGGTTATCTGCAGAAAATTAGCGAACCAATAGATGTTATTAATCTGCTCCGCTATGACAACAACGACAACCACCATCAGATCAGATGCCGCCATGGCGATCAGGTAGCTAGTGACACATTTGGAGAGACCGCAATTTCCTCGGGACAGGATCACAATCGCCGATAAATTAACTGAAATAAATGATAACATGGTTTTAATTCACAGCTGGCCCAGATTGATTGTTTTGACTTGATATGCATGGCAAGAATAAGAATCCTGATTGTGCCACGGCCTGGCATTGCCACCAAGTTACCAGACCGAGCTGGAATGCGCATGGCGCATGAGACTAACACTTCGCTAGCGACTTAATTGATACGTCGCTCCTTTCATTCCGTCAAGTTACCCGACAGGGAGGAGAACAGGAGACCGAACTTTCTTCAACTGAGAGCAGTTCGCCGTTGGGCAGTTCTGTAAATAGTGTACAGACGGCTGAATGTCTCTGTATCTGGTCGACAAGGTGAGGACGTCCTGTGCAGTTATCTTTTAATGGGGCTGGGGTCTTGTGCAGAACGTCACATGCAATGGAGTGATTTGTTTTAATTTAAATTTCCCTAATTTTACTGCTTTAAGTTTACTGATCTCGGTTGGGTTGCTTTTGAAATATATTTAATGATTACATCTCCAAAACATCTTTAAGGTATTATATCTGATCAGGAGAGATATTTTAAGACGAAGGGGTAAGTATTCTGACCTCATGGAATGTCAAATAGCTGTTAGGGTTATCAAAACACAAAGATTAATTTGATCCCCGTTAAAGTGAGCCGTCCATATATGACCGTTCCGGCTTCCGGGACGGCGACGGAAGCGAGGCGTCCGGAATAGGGGCGTTTCAGGGAAGAAGTTATCAGACTTGTGCGCGGCCACCCCGCAGGACGCGAAATACAGAGGTTGCCAGGAGAAGCGTTATCAATGAATATAATGTGGGAATATATACATATTCACTGAAAATCCAGAAGTAATTCGACACTACGCCAGATCATGAAGGTAAACATCACAGGTAATACTTTGGTTAGA
This sequence comes from Rhina ancylostomus, assembly GCA_030265395.1. Lineage (NCBI taxonomy): Eukaryota > Metazoa > Chordata > Chondrichthyes > Rhinopristiformes > Rhinidae > Rhina > Rhina ancylostomus. The sequence continues at coordinate 249,110 of JARFYF010000070.1, forward strand.
TGGTAAAAATGGAAAATGATAGGTGAAGCATCCAATGAATGTGCTGAATAAAGGAACTGGATGCAAATTATACTCCCTCTCGATTCAAGGACAATATCTAAAGATCGTCCTGAAAAGTCAGTGGTGGGGAAACAGCTCCCGGCGACGTTTTGAGGTTCTAAAACTATCAGGGAGGAACCTAGAAAACAGGTCATGCTTGTAGATGGAACACTAAGGTTAGACAGGAAACATTCAAAATTGAGGCATTTCGGTTTGGCTGTAGCATTGGTACATAATAAGATGGTGATTAGAAATGTTGGCGAAATGACATTGCCATTATTTTTCTCTGACTGACCAGGTGCGTTTGGCCAGACAGCAGAGTTTGGGACATTGCTTTTGTCCCTTATACATAAACAACATGGACGCGTAGAAACAAGACAGTGCACAGAGAAGGTACAATATTAGTTCCCTCAGTTCGGCATGACAGCAGAGGAAGAAAACCATCTACATGCGGAGACAGGAAAAGCTGACGGCTGTTTTGAACTTTATCGAGAGTTTACAGGCATCGTTTCCTTGCTTTCTCTGCGCTCCTTCATCATGGTATTGAGTGCACAATTCTGCGGTGACTGCCCGAGGCCAGAAAAAGGGTATCGCGGCAAAGATCCGGCTCAGCAGCTTTCAGGTCTCAGCAGCTAATCTCAGCGTCGATGAGTCCTGACAGCCTTTGACAGCATGTTATGTAGGTCCAAAATTTACCGACTGTGCGCTTCGTAAGCAAACTTAAATGTTTATAGTATTCGGCGGCGTTAACAATAATAAAAAAAACATGAGCTGCTTGAATTAATTAAACACCAATCTATGCAAATGTTTCGAAAACCTCAGTATAATTCCCATGTAGAATAAAACGATTGAAGTAACAAATTATTTAAAGATACATAACAACTGCATATTTTTCGTTGCAATGCTTCCTGTCTGAAACAATGCAATAGACTGAGCACCGGCACAACAAGAGATAGTTCATTACGATGACACAATTGTAATACATAGATGGAGCCACACAAACAGCAGTCAATGTCAGGACCTTACCAGGAATACCGACCGCTGCCAGTACAGGATAGTAAATTCTGATGGTGTGATAAATTGCTGAATATCCCATTTTCTACCTGAAGCAGCGATCAGCTGTAGACCACGTTTCAAATGTCCACACTCTCTGTTCTAAAGAGCTCTTATACACCACGCGGGAATTCCTTTCAACCAATTAATGTCATGCTGAGCTACAGTATCCACAGCCACTGAACAAACACTTATTTCCATCTATTTTTACTCGATGTGTCATTGTGTAATACATTTAACTATTTGAAGGATGTTACAAGTAATTTAATTTACAGTTATTTCGAAAGATTTTGAGCGGTGAGGACGACGGCTGTTCTTCCCCAACACCTGGGAGTCAGCATTTGGGAGAGTCTGAGAGTAAGAACAATCTGGTCGCCACGTTATGTGGAGGACATGGTTGCACCGGGATGCGGAGGGTCATTGAGATATCGCCTAGGCCGTGGCGATCCCATAAATTGTGATTGATTCGTCTTTTCTTTGTTTTCCTCGGAGCGGAAGAGGCTGAGGGGGACCAATTTGAGGTATGCAAATTAATAGAGTCACAGAGAGGTGGATAACAGGAAACGTTTCCACAGAGCAAAGACACACAGAATGGGAGGGCATAGATTTAATCCCGGGAAGTGAGACGATGCAGGTGGAGAGTCTACAGAAGGTCAGTGGACATAAAATAAATGTATGAATGAGAAGAATGCGGAGGGGCAGAGAGACCCAGACCAGCATGTGGAGACATCGCAGAAGGTAGGTTGCAGGGCTCTCGGTGGGTTAAGGAGGCGAATGGGAGACTTGCCGTTGTTGGCTGAAAGCAGAAAAGGTTGCGGCAGAGACTCTGAGCCAGTGTTCCCGATATATATTGAACACAGGGTTACACTGATCATTGATTCTGCGACATCATTTTAGCCACGTCAATAAAGCATTATTTCAGGCCCACTGACTCTGGTGAAAAAGCAGTGGCAATTTTAGCACAACCAGCGCAAGGACATGCACATGACATCATTCGAATAACCCCCGGGCGTGAATGACTGTGGATTTACATGTGATGGAATCATCAATAGTTGATGTCTTCCATTCCAGTTTTGGTTTTTTTTGTTGGTAAAATATCTAGCTGAATGATAATGAATTAGACAGAAGTATATAAGTTTAGGAGAGGTAACGACAGAGGAAATAGTCAAAATCCTTTTCCTCATGGTGGGGTATCAAAGGCATGTGGTCAGAGTTAAAACTTAGCTTCCCGTTTTCGGTGTTCACAATGTTCTTTCCATTACATTACCCAAACGAAATTTACACTTGGTGATCACATTGTAGGACAGTTCCATGGAGTCATTGAGTGATCCAACATGGAAAACAAAAACATTCAGCGCAATTCGTCCATGCCGACCAAGGCGCCCGCCTGGATTAGAACTATTTGCCTGCATTTGGCCCATGTTCCGTAAAAAATCTTCTAACTTGGGTATTTCTTTGGATATCTTTTAGACCTTCTAATTGTTCAGAACTCGAATATGTCTTCTGGCAGTTCGTTCCGTGCACCCATCACCACCTCTATGAAAGTCTTGACGCTCATATCCGCTTAACTCTTCTGCGTTTCATCGTGAACCTCTGCCCGCGAATTATAGTCACCTTACCTTTGGAAAAAAATACTATGACCACCCACCTTATCTATATTCCTTATGGTCTTACAAAAGCCTATAATGTAACCGTTCAGTCTGTGACGCCCCAGTTAAACCAATCCCAGACCATCCAACCCCCATTCTAACACAAGCCCAGCAGTGTAAGCAACTTCCTTGTGAAATACTTCTGACTTTCTCTGGATTAATCACATCCTTCCTGTCGTTTGGCGAGAAGAACTTCACACAATATACCAAGTAAGGTCTCGCCAACATCATGTACAACTGTGACGTGACGTTCACCACCTTTTGTACCTGTGTCACTACGTTCAGGGAATTGACTACTTGTAGCCGTTGATCTTCTTGTTCTGCGAAACACCCCAGAAACCTGCCATTCAATGTATATTCTTTCCCTGTCTTCTCCATTGAACATACAACATTTTGTCTGTTAAAACCCAACCTTGCTTCCTTTGCCCACTTCACAGTTGACATGTACCCTGCTGTAACTTTACACGAACTTCCTCACTGCCATCTAAACCACCAATTTCACTGTCATCCGTAAAACTACTGTTCAACCTGAACGTCGTTGAAAGACAGGGAAAACTGATAGGATTAATGGTTGCTGTTGTTTGCCTCCTGGTGTGTGGGTCTGTGGTAGAATTTGGAGGGAACCTGAACGAAATATGCAGAGTATCACATGAGACAAGTATCGAAATGATGTAAATGGAAATTTGACGGAGAACACCCACTCGGTGGACCGAAGGCCCTCTCGATGAGCACGCGTCGAAACGAAGTGATGGTTCCAAAGGCACGCGGAGGCTGTTGGTATCAACACCATAATTATCTAAATGTTGTTTCAGAGAAGAAATCGATTACTGAGTGAAATTCTCCGCTTGCTGGAGTTATATCTCGCACAAAGCAACACTCCAGCAGTTTCTTTGGCGGTCAGTGAGAGAGAGGGCGAGTATGAGAGAGTGCGAGTATCTACCTTTGGAACACAGCAGTCTGTCCATCAGTATGTTCCCCATTTTGCCCTCACCTTGAACCATGAGCTCAGCTCTGAGTTTCAATGTCATTCAAACAAAGCTGTCATCGTTATCGCCACCCTACCCACCTCCTGACATGAAACTCACATCCACAATCCACAAATGTGACTGAAGTGACTCATCAAGTCACTTCAGTCATCAAGTGACTCCTCAAGGAATTCATCACAACAAATCCGCATAATTCATATCCAAGATGGATCAGAGCAAAGGGTCTGTAAGAACTGCTTGCAATTTATTCAGTACACACCTCCTTCACTTGGGAATGGCCGCGGTGACTTCAGCCCGGATGGGGGAAAAATCCATGAACACTGCCCAACAGCATTCTGGCCGCAAGTCCTCCTCATCGACATTTCCATTGCCTGCCAATTTCCACCCTGCTGTCAGCTTCGCACGGTCCTTCTGTGTCTCTGCCCTTCACTCTCGGATCTCACCGTCTCTGTTCAGGAAATAACAGGTTTGTCATGAAAAGATTCATTTCATGACAAACCGCCACATATATCTCTACTACGCTCCTCCCATCAGGCTTCCTCTGAGAACCTCGTTCTATTCTCCCAGTTTTCCATCTCATTTTTTTCTAATGATTAGACTGTCCACATCACCGTCTTGAAATGCGTTCTGTCGTTCTCAGCCGCAGCTTTCCGTCCACCAGTGTTGGCAGAGCACTTAACTGCATCTCAGATATTTCCCGCATATCTACGCTCATCCCCACTTGTGCCCTGCTCATGAATAGAATGCCCCTCGTCCTCAGCACCGTGCCACCAATCACCGCATAGAGCGGACCATTCTTTGACATGTCCAGCAGCTCCAACGAAATACCACCCCAAGCGCACATTCCCTTCCCCGTCTCTTTCCAGCATTCCGAAGGAATTGCTCCTTTCGCCACTACCAGGTCCGCTCTTCCGTCCCCAGCGACCACTACACTCCTCACTGCAATTGACTGTGAAACTGCAGGAGAAGCAACACGTGTCATTTCAGCAGAAGCCTTGCCGGCATCCAGCGATGCAAACTGTCTTTCAAGATAAACCAGCGATTCCTTTACATTTCGTCCAGTCCACAATCGCGCATTCGCTGTTCACAACGTGGTCTCTTCTTTTATTGGCGAAACAAAATACATACTTCGTAATCACTTAGCGGGAGAGCTCCATGGAGACATTAAGTCATAAAGCACAGAAACAGACCCTTAGATCCAACTCATTCATGTACATCGAGGCTCTTTGCTAAGCTTATCCCATTTACTGTATTTAGCCCATGTGACTTTCAAACTTCCCTCTCCATGTTATCCGTTCAAATGTCTTTTAATCTCTGTAATTCTGCCCGCCGCCATCACTTCCGCTGAAGGCTCATTCCACATGCTCACCAGCCTCTGTCTGAAAAACATGTTCCGCAGGTCCCCCTTAAATTCTTCCCCTGTCACCTTAATCGTGGGTCATCGAGGGTAAAGCTCCCCTACCGTGAGGTACGGACTGTGACCATCCTCTTTATCTGTGCCCTCATGATAACACAATGTCCATGAGGTCACATCTCAGTCTTCTTCGCTGCTGAGAAAACAGTCCTTGGGTTCCTCCACTTATAATTCAAGCATCACAGTGCTGGAAGCATCCGTGTTAATCTTTCCGCTCCCTCTCTAGCTTTGTTACATCCTTCGATAGAATGGCGACCAGAACAACATACAATATTCCATGTGTGACCAGCATCATGTACAACTGTAATTTGACGTCCCAACAGTTATGTTCAATTGCCCGTCCAATGAAAGAACACGGGTCATACGCCTTCTCCATTACCTTGTTGCCACGTACTTGCACTCAATCAGGTAAAACAATCCCAGTCAATCCAGTCTGTCCTTCAAACTCAAGCCCCGCAGTCCGAGTATCATACTTGTGATTTCTTTCTGCACCCTGTTTAAATTACTCTCATCCTTCTTGTGGGATTGCGAGAAGAACTACAGACAACATACCCAGTGATGTCTCACATCATGTACAGCTGCAATGTGACGTCACAACTCTGGTGTTCAGTACTCCGGCAGATGAATGCATCCACCTTCTTCACTATCATGTATACCTGGGTCGCCATGTTCAGGGAACTAGGCGTTTGTTGCCCCATGTATCCCTGTTGCACATTCTCTCCATGGCTCTTTGGTTCAATGTGTATGTCTTTCCCAGGCTAATCGTCTCAAGGTGCACTACTTATTTCTTGCCTAGGTTAAATTCCATGTTCCTTTCCTTTGCGCACACCCCCAGTTGATCTAGATCCTACGGAATTTCTCCTGACCTCCACAATATCACTGGTTTTGCTGTCATTTGCAAACTCACAAATCATGCCATCTGCATTCTCGTCGCATTCTCATATACATTGCAAACAGCAATCCCTGCAGCAATCCGCTGGTGGGAATTCTCCAGTCCTAAAAGCAAGCCGTCAAGCCATCCTTCTGAATCCTTCCACCTAACTAATTTGAATCCCATTGTCTGGCACACCCATGGGATCCCACCTGCCCGACCATTGCATCACTCAGGACCATGTCTAAAGCCTTGCTGCAGTCTCTGTGGACAACGTTTTCAGCCCCTCCCATGTCACCGGTCTTGGTCACCCCGCCAAATTGAAAGAAATTTCTGAGAGACGATTTCCCACATAAAAGGTCATCCTGATCACACCCAGTGACTCCTTGTTTTCCCAAACCTGCCAGAAACGTTCTCTCAGTTTCCCCTCCAGTAACCTTCGTCAGGCTCACCCGACTGCAGTACCCTGGATTGTCCTCACATCATTTCTTAAACAAAGGCACAAAATGACCCATCTTCCAGTCTTCCGAGAACTCATCGATGGCTAAGGAAGACACAACAATTACTGACACGGTTTTAGTAATCTGGCCCCCACCAACCCAAAATGTCCTCGGATGCACGGAGACAAACCCCAGTGATTTATCCACCTTTAAACTTTTCAAGCCCTCCAGAAACTCTTGTTTCGTAGTTCAGATATAGTCCAGTATATTACTGACTTCTTCCCTGAGCTCGCCCGATTCACTCTGCACGGCAAGTACAGAATAGAATTATTCATGTAAGAGGATTTTAGGCAAGGCGCAGATCAAACGAACGCATTGAATGGTGGGGCAGACTTGAAAGTACGTGTGGCCAACGCACACTCTTTTTTCCTTATGCACGCCCTCTGAAGACGTGGGGGCACATGTGTCAAACAATAATTTGCAGGAAATAGCTCCAGACCGACAGCGCAGGAGGCGAGTGTGACAGAGCAATCGACTGCCTTGCGAGGCAACAGTTGGCAGAGCGTCAAAGAGGATAGGATGTAGGTAGTACCTAAATGAAGACCAAGAACAGATCTTGGAGATACTCCATTTTTCGCATCTTACCGCTCAGAAAACGACCCATATATTCTGACTGTTCTGAATGAGCCCCCTGTCGTCCATGTGACAAACAATTTTCATTCATTTCCTCGAAATTGTCACTTGTAAAGTGCATTAATGGAGAACATATGCAGGCGAACACAAGGACACTCCGTTAACATGACATCAATATGGAATTTCAGCATTGATCGAGTTTTATTGCTCATCGAGTTAATGCAAACATCATTTTTCAACCGGAACCCACCAGGAAGTGTGACAGCCAGGTCCCGTATTTAGCGAGATCTCCGCAATAAATATTAATTGTGTTATTAATGGCGAGTCGCATTCCTCCCTTTGAAATAGCAGGTCATGAAAGAGAGAGAGAGAGAGAGAGAGAGAGAGTTAGAGATCATGAGTCTGCTCGTATTTCTCAGTGGTGTGCATCTGAGGGCTGTGGCGGGGTAGTTTGTTGGGGAGTGGAGATATGGTTAGGCAGGGTGGTTACAATGATCCGCCTTTGGAAGCAAGAGCTTTCTGTTCACTTCTGTTCAAAAGAAGAACGAGTTTGACTGCGGGAAATCCTGACTGACTCCTTTATTTTTCTCAATGCCTCGATAAAGATGAATTGCTGTTATAGTGACGCTGACGTCAGTTGTGTTTTGTGTATTTATTGTCCGTTTGTTTGTCTGCGAATGTGCGATTGCAGTTGTGTCTATTTGTGTATGTTTGTCTCTTTATGCGTGCGATTGCTTGTGTGAATTTATTATTGTCTGGGTGTGTTAAAATGCCACTGTATCTGTGTATGTGTCACAATGTTGATCAAAGAGCATGCTCACAGAGAACCCAAATGCGGCACACCGATACAAGACTGGAGTCAGGATACTTCCTCAGGACAAAACACAGGCAGCAACTGGAAGGAATCTTGCCTCGGAGATATGAAGAGGAATCTCAACAACGAACTGGATCTTCAGAAAGGAATCGACAACGCAGGACTGCTCTTGAGTAGATCACTCCAAGCATCTAAGAGCCAAAGTATATCCAAAGGTGGACCAATACTCTGACAACTAGTGATAGAGAAACCCAGGTACTTATGCTCGGCCCCTAATGGGGCTCAGGTGTGTGTCGTTAAGTAATTAGTCCAGCATGGAATCCATGTGCTGTACAACAAGGCATTCAAGGAGCCAAATTGAGGGCCAGTACCCAGAACTATGACAGTATGTGTCAGTGCCGGTGGGGTTTTGTGTGTATATGTGAGTGAGCGGTTGCACGTGATATCACTGATTTCAAAGTATGCTTCAATGAATGCGTGTTTGTGTTTGTATGCTTGTATTTCTGTCTGTGGGATATCCATCTCTCTCTTTCTGTGCTCGTGTGTTTGTGTATCTGTGCTGAGATGTGTTTGTGTTTTTTGTCTGCATGTGCGTGTGTGTGTGCGCCCATGTTATTCGACCGATCAGGTGAATGCAACTCCCATTTGTCCAGAGCACAGACTTACCCGAGAACAGGTAGTGCATTTCGGTCCCTTAGATACGATCTCAACGTGAGGAAAGGGAAAACTACGTAATAATATCAGTTTGTTAAGTAAACTGAGAGAAATGCTATGCCAGAGAGCGCGGGTGAACTCGAACTGTGGAGCCTGCTGGTCTTCTATGGAGTAACTACTGCATTATAGAGCTCTTATTTATCTTACCTTCTCAACCCAGTTTGAAATTCTTTCTCTAAGTGCAATTTTACTTCACCATGGCTACAAGGGCTGCTGAAGGTACTAAAATTACTAAAGAAGATGACCCTCGTGCATCTCTGAGAATGTACTTTACAATTGCTTCGAAAACATAGATGATTCTTCAGAGAAATTTGAACAATTTCGTAAACATCATCAGCAGATTAATTCTAAATTGGATCCTCTCCAAGAAACTTCACATAATCATGACGAACAGATTAAACAGCATGAATCATCCCTCTCAGTTCTGGATGAGAAAACTGATGGCCTGAAAGGCTTTGCGAAAAACAATCTAAAGTTAATGGAAAGCTAAAGCACAAGATTATTGACTTAGAAAATAGGACCAGACGAAACACCATCAGCATTCTCTGACTTAGAGAGTTCGTCGAAGACAATGAACCTACTGAATTCTTTGCAAGCCTTCTGCTTGAATCGTTCTCTTCTATTTTAAAAGTTGCACCTAAGATTGACAGAGTACATATATCACCGATGAACAAACTTCTTATGGAAGGCAAATCCAGGTCAGTCATTATCTCTCTGCATGACTTTCAAATCAAAGACCTTTTGATTCGTGAATCCCGCCGAAAAGGAATGATTAATTCCCAAACTTACAAGATTAGACTCGTTGAAGATTTCTCACCTAAAGTTAAGGATGAATGTGTGAAATTTAAAACGGTCATGTCGGAGCCTTTTAACCAAGGTTATAAACCTTCGCTTCGCTGCCCGGCAAAGCGAAGAATCATTTGGAAAAATGGCTCGTACAAATGGTTCACCTCTCCAGCAGATGCTCAGGTTTTTCCAGAATCTGAGGATTGAAATACTTCGTAATTTTCTTCATTAACCTATACTTTCTTAAGTTTTTTTTCCCTGATAACTCTTTACTAATACTCTGGATGTTTTATTTCCTTTGATTTTTGATCTTTTTGACATTTTATTTTATATATATTCTTTTGAGGTCTTTTACTCACAAATTAACAAAGATACTTGTAATTTCATGATTTTGAAACTGTGTTGTTTCTTTTCGAGTTACTGTTTTGACTGGGTTGAATTTTACCAACCTTGAGAAATTGGTAACAGTTTTATTTGAGTTATTTTGTCTTTAGGTAGAGATGCTGGCCTTCTTTTGGTCAGCTGCTTTCTCTATTTGGGTGGGAGGAGGGGGATGTGTTGTTTCTTTGGAAACTCTTTTGGTCTTTGAGCCAAGTCTGTTGCTTAGTTACTTTATCAGGAAGTTCAGTGTGCTATTTGAATTTATATCTTAATATGGCTTGGCTATTACCTTGTTTATTATTCATAGTTAAACAATATTGAAATGGATCGAGTGATTAATTTTATGAGTTTTAATGTTAAAGGACTAAACCATCCTGTCAAGATAAAAAAAAGATATTTGCTTATATTAAAAAGCTCAAAGCCTCAATTTTTTTTTGTAAGAAACTCACGCACGCAAAAGTGATATTTGACGCTTTTTCAGCCGATGGAGAGCGTGACAATACCATTCTTGTTTCAGGGCTAAATCCAGAAGAGGTTTCAATCTTTATGCTGTTTCATTCGTTCAAGGTAATGTAACAACGGACACTAATGGTCGTTGTGTTATCGTATTAGGGAAGCTAGAAAATAGACTACTGGCATTTGCCAATATTTATGCTCCCACGACGGACGATCCAGAATTTTTAACGAGATTTTACACTTTTACCAGATTTGAATCTTTACTCTCGGTTGTAGGAGAAAAAATTAATTGTTGGTTAGATTCATGGTTAGATCGGTCATCTAATAAACCAGCAGCTCTTAATAAATCAGCTTTATATTTTCAATCTTTTTTAATGAAATCTGGCGCTACTGATGTCTGAGTCATGGTTCTGAGTTCTAGTCCTCAATTTCGCTCCATTCGTGCCTTGTTGTCCAGCACATGGATTCCATGCTGGACTGATTAGATAACAATACACACCTGTGTTTCTCTGGCACTAGTTGATATAGTATTGGTCTACCTTTAGTTATGCATTGGTTCCAGTTGCTTAGAGTAGGTTTGCTCTAGAGCAGTCCTGTGTTCTCTAATCCTTTGTGAAGATCCAGTTCGTGTTGGGATTCCTCTTCTGATCTCCGAGGCAAGATTCCTTCCAGTTACTGCCTGT
>JARFYF010000070.1:283022-301390 GCA_030265395.1 Rhina ancylostomus
GCCGTGTTCAACTGCCGGGAGTCCGCCGTCATACACCAGGTCCCATTCTTTTTCCGCTCGGGCTAGACGGGACTATTGAAAGGGGTGGCTGCGGGCCGAATATCTCTGTCCTGCAACAAGGCTTGCACAGTCTCTGTGATATCCTGGTGTCCCGCAGAACACTATGCTGTTAACTGTAGACTACCTGCGGGGAGGTGGACGACAACTGGCTCCAACTTAGCCGCTGCGACTACCACCGTGGCTCTGGCGACTCCGAATTGTTTGCAGGGACTATCCCTTCAGGACATTTAATCCCAGTAGATACTCGGGCGAGTCCGCAATTAAAACGTCCACCGTTCAGGGGAATAGTTCTCAACAGCCATATGGACCTTGACTTACCTTGCCGGCAAAAAGTTACCAACCCCTCAACTTGCATCCGTAACCCCTTCCAAATCGAGGTGTTCCCTGGTCCGATGGTGTGCCATCTACCTCTGTACATTCCCTTTTCCCCTGCGTATTGCTGCAGGTAAATGTGGCCTCAGATCCCTTGGGCGCGGAAAGGTGACGGAGCAGACCCGCCGGGCTTCCTGGCCATTCTATGGGAGGGGCTGTGGAGCTGGCACTCCGTTGGTGAGGGCTCTTGTGGACGGAAGTGGGCAAATTCCTGCTGCATCATGTACAGTAGCTGTGCTATTAGCGCAAGTGAGGCCGTTTCAGGTAAGGGAAGAGCAGAGGCAATGTCAACCTCGGAAAGGGTAGCCCACGTGTCTCGGCGGTTGGGTGCCCCCTGAGTCAGGCTTGGTGCCGGAGTGGCCCCTGGTCTTTCCGCGGCCAGGCTTCTCCCCGCAAAGCTCCTTCCAGCGCGCGTGCAGTGCGTAAGTCGGAGCTCCATCTGTACTCGCGCCATTCACCCTGGCGCTCAACAGATCCAAGTCCAGCTGTTTGCGCGTGGGACGGGGAGAGGTGTACCCGGCCCTCGTCTCCGCTCTGAGGACCTTGGCGGGCATCCCTTGCTTCATGAACTCCAATCCCTCCAGGAGGGTGATGGCTTCCCGCACGGTCTTACCCGCGATCGGTCCCATGAGACCGGCCGGACCACTGGTCTGAATTCGGGGTGCCCGATGGCACTAGGTAGCCTGCCAGCGCGCTGGTTGCCATAGTATTTTCTAAAGGATTCAGGTCACCTGGCCTTAGAAATATCTGTCCCGAGCTCACACTCTCTCATGACTCCCGTGTCCTCGCTAACCGGACTCCACTGTGGTCTCCTGAACAGGTCCCATTCTCGGAGGATAGGGTACCGGGTCCTAACTGCGGTCTCTACTCGGTTCCACAGCGTGGAATCACTTACAGCCCTCCCAGGTGGCACACGCAGGGCGTTGCTGGTCGGACAGGTTCCCAGAGGCACATGACTCCTGGTGGGAGAGGCTCACATTGGAAGATTCCCATCCCACTTCCGGAGCAACCACGTGGCCCGGTGCTCGCCCGGATGCTTGCGGTACCGGTCCGCGAGCTGTGTTAACTCCTTGATAGAGAAATCTCGGTCTCCGTGACCTCAGAGGGGCTCCTTGAATTCTCTCCCGGGGCTGCATCATCCCCGTTCCCCTCCCTCGTGGAGCGAACCTGGGACCGTGTTCAGATGGGTAAAGCCTGCAAGGGCTCGGGGGCACAGGGTGGTAGTTGGGCTTGTAGGATCTCCTGCTCTTCAAGAGACCCTTCCTCGTCCGTGTCCATCCATATATCCTCGTCCCAAGCCATGAGTTTAGCCGGTCACCACGCCCGAAAAGGGCTTGGATTTTAAAGGGATCTGGCTGCCTGCCAGCTCTGTCGGCGGCTTGTGTCTGCTGTACCCGGACCAGCCAGCAGGCGATCTCGGTACTTCGGACCTCAAGGTCGTTGGCCCGGGTATAGGTAGTTTGTACTCCTCCTGAAGTGTGCAACACCATTGTCGGAGGGTCTCTATCTCTCTCGAGGGCTCCGGTTCGGAGGACCCGAGACGCCAAGCTTTTCTTTTTTATCATTTTTATTGGAGTTTTAAGTAAAAGGGCTAGTTTTTAATAGGGTTATGTATCAGGATGAGATTTTAATAAGGTAATTTTTTAAGGGTTATTGTTTCTTTTCCTGGTCGCGTGAGGGCTAGACTGCGCAGGCGCAGCGCCGACAGTTTAAAAGAGCAAACAGGCTGCGGAGGGGGCAGCGTCGGAGCTGGCATAGGAGTGAGAGGCAGAAGAGTGTTCGGGATTTGGTTCAAGGTGCTTCGGCTTGAAGGGGCAAGGAAGGTAAGTAGCTGGTAAGTAGGTGAACGTAAGGCTTCCCTGTTGTCTCTTATAGATTTGTAAGTGGTATTAGCAAAAGGGGAAAAGATAGTGAGATGGAGGACAAGGTCGTATGCTGCCTGATGTGGGAGTCCGTGGACCTTGCTGTTGTCCGCGATGACAACATGTGCCGTAAGTGCTGTAGTAACTTCAGCTCAGAGTTAATGAGCTGGAGTCACAGCTGCAAACACTGCGCAGCATCAGGGAGGGAGAGAGGTATGTCGACACGGTACATCAGGAGACAGTCACACCCCTGAGAGCAAGTACTTCTGGGGTTCAAGTGGCAGATAGAATGGTCAATGTCAGGGGAGGGAAGAGGAAGAAGTCAGACAGGCAGGCAGAGCGGGGAACCCCAGAGGCTGTTCCCCTCGAAAACATGTTTTCCGGCTTGGAGGCTGTTGAGGGGGATGACCAGCAGGGGCCTAGCTGCAGTAACCACGTCTCTGGCACTGGGACTGGTACTGATGCTCAGAAGGGAAGGGTGGGGAAGACACATGCGGTAGTGACAGGGGACTTGATAGTCAGGGAAACAGATAGGAGTTTCTGTGGCAGTGGACATGAATCCCGGATGGTATGTCGCCTCCCAGGTGCCAGTGTCCTGGATGTCACTGATCGGGTCCACAGGATTCTTGAGTGGGAGGGAGAGCAGCCAGAAGTCATGGTTCATGTTGGTATCAACGACATAGGTAGGAAAGGGGATGAGGACCTGAAGAGCGAGTTTGTGGAGCTGGGGAGAAAACTGAGGAAAAGGACCTCAAGTGCAGCAATCTCGGGATTGCTGCCGGTGCCACGCGATAGTAAAGGCAGGAACTGGAGGAACTGGCAGATTAATGCGTGGCTGAGAAGTTGGTGCAGGAGGGAGGGTTTTAGATTTCTAGATCATTGGAATCTGTTCTCGGGAGATTGGGACCTGTAGAGAGAGGATGGGTTACACCCGAACCAAAAGGGGGCCAAACATATTTGTGGCTAGGTTTGTTAGGGTTGTTCAGGAGGGTTTAAACTAGTTTTGAAGGGGAAGGGAACCGGAGGAGTAGGTCAGGGGAAGAAGGGGATGGGGAAAATTCAGATCAAACGGGTAGAGAGTCTGGGACTGATGTGCGTTCACTTAAATGCAGGAAGCGTCGGAATTAAGGGAGATGAACTAAGAGCTTGGATAAGTATGGGGGACTATGATTATTGTAGCTATGACAGAGACGAGGCTGACACCAGGGCAGGAGTGGATATTGAATATTCTTGGTTTTCCGTGTTTCAAATGGGATAGGGAAGGGGGGAAGAGGAGGAGGGGTGGCGATACTGGTCAGGGATACGGTTACGGTTGCGGAAAGTGTAGATATTGTAGAAAAATCATCTCTCGTATCCGTGTGTGTGGAAATAATGAACAAGAAAGGAGCAGTTACTCTGTTAGGAGTATTCTAAAGGCCCCCTGGTAGCGGTAGAGACAGAGAGGAGCAGATTGTCAGGCAGTGCTAGGAGAGAAGCAGAAAGAACAGGGTTGTTAAAATGGGAGACTTCAATTTCCCAAATATAGACTGGAACCTGCTTAGTGCAAAAGGTTTAGAAGGGACAGAATTTGTTAAATGTGTCCAGGGTGGATTCCTGACGCAGTATGTCGACATGCCGACCAGAGTGAATGATGTGTTAGATCGAGATTTATGAAATGAACAGGGATAGTTGAAGGATATATTGGTGGGATAGAATTTGGGGGACAGTGACCATTGCTTGAGAATTGTCGTGGACAGGGTCAGGTGCAGAGAGGACAAGAAGATATTTCATTGGGGAAGGGCGAAATATGAGGTTACAGGGAGAGAACTTGTGGGTGTAAATTGGAATGTCCTTTTTGAAGGGAGATGCACCATGGAGCTGCGGATAATGTTCAGGGACCTTTTGCAGGACGTTAGGGATAAATATATTCCGGTGAGGCAGAGAAGGAATGGCAGAGTGAAGGAACCGTGGGTGACGAGAGAGGTGGAACAACTGGTTACGAAGAAGAAGGCAGCACACATAAGGTCTTAAGTAGCAAGTCTCAGGCAGGGCCCGTGAGGAATACAGAGTAGCGAGGAAGGAAATTAAGAGAGGGCTGAGGAGTTTTTAGAATGGGACATGCAAAGGCGTTGGCTAGCAGTGTTAAGGAAAATCCCAAGGGATTTTGTCGCTTACGTGATGAGTAGAAGAACGGCTGGGGTAAAGGTAGGTCTGATTAACGACAAAGGTGGGAGGATGTGCCTAGAGGTGGCGGAAGTGGGAGAAGTTCTCAATGACTACTTCTCTTCGGTATTCACCAGGGACTGGGGTCTTGAAGACGTGGAATGGAGTGCTGGTCAGGGTAATGTTCTCGAGTATGTAGATATCAAGAGAGAGGATGTGTTGAAGTTGTTAAATAATATCAAGACATAATTATCTGGTGCCTGACGGAATATTCCTCAGGCTACTTCGAGAGGCGAGGGAGAAGATTGTTGAACTGCTGGTACGGATCTTTGAGTCCTCGTTATCCATGGGAATGGTACCAGAGGATTAGCGGGTGGCGAATGTTGTCCCCTTTTCCAAAAAAGGTAGTAGTGATAGTCCGGGGAATAACAGACCGGTGAGTCTCATGTCTGTGGGGGGTAAGCTGTTAGAAAGGATTCTAAGGGATAGGATATATGATCACCTGGAGAATTATGGATTGATTATGGACAGCTAGCATAGCTTCGTGAAGGGAAGACCATGTCTCACAAGCCTGATGGTGTTATTTGAGGAGATGCCTAGGAAGATTGATGAGAGTAGTGCGGTATATTTGGTCTATATGGATTTTAGTAAGGCGTTTGGTAAAGGTCCTTATGGTAAACTTCTCCAGAAAGTCAGAGCACATGGGATCAAGCGAAACTTGGCTGTGTGGATTAGGAATTGGCTTGCCGTAGAAAGCAGAGTGTTGTGGTAGAGGAAGTGCCCTCGGATTGGTGGGCTGTGACTCGTGGTGTCACGCAGGGATCGGTTCTGGGACCTCTACTTTTTGTTATATTTATAGATCACTCAGATGAGTGGTTGGAAGGCTGGGTTAGTAAGGTCGGCGGTGTTGTGGATAGTGTGGAAGGCTGTCGGAGTGTTCGAGGCATATTGATAGGATGCAGAGTTGGGCGGACAAGTGGCAGATGGAGTTTAATCCGGAGAAGTGCGAGGTGGTACACTTCCGAAGGACAAACTCCAGGGCAGAGTACGAGGTAAATGGCAAGGTACTTGGCAGTGTGGAGGTGCAGATGGATCTGGGGGCTTCATATTCACAGTTCACTGAATGTTGCCTCACATGTGGATAGGGCGGGTAAGAAGGCCTATGGGATGCTAGCTTTCATAATTCGTGGGATTGAGTTTGAGAGCCGGGAAGTGATGATGCAGCTTTACAAGACTCTAGTTAGACCACACTGAGAGTACTGCGTTCAGTTCTTGTCGCCGCATTATAGGAAGGATGTGGAGGCGTTGGAGAGGGTGAAGAGGAGATTTACCAGGATGCTGCCTGGATTAGAGCGTACGGAATATGAGGAGAGGCTTAAAGTGCTAGGGCTTCACTTCCTGGAGAGCAGGACGATGAGGGGAGAGATGATAGATGTGTATAAATTATTGAAAGGAATAGAGTAGACAGCCATCGCCACTTCCCCAGAGCACCAATGGTCAAGACAGGAGGGCATAGCTTTATGCTTATGGGTGGGAATTTCGGGGGAGATGTCAGAGAGAGGTTTTTCAACCAGAGTGGTTGGTGCATGCAATGCACTGTCTGAGGTGGTGGTAGACAGAGATACTTTGTACAGGTTCAAGAGATTGTTAGACAGGTACATAGAGGAATATGGGATAGAAGGATATGAGAAAGGACAGGGTTAGATAGTGTGAGGTGTGGTTTGATGGGCAGTAGAACATGGGGGACCGAAGGGCCTGTATTGTGTTGTATTGTTCTATGTTTATATGGTTCGTTCCCTTACCAATCAGATGTCTTGCAACTAGCCAGTAATCTCGACCTGGCGCCTCAGGAGGGATGCTCGGAGCCAGATGGCCCACCTCAGGCTCCTTCTGGTACTGGGTAACACTGACTGCTGGAGGATGGCCACAACGTGGGCTTCTAGTCTCTCACCACGTGGATCTAACTGCTTTTCGCAGTTTTCCGTGGTTTGCCAGCAGGCTGGCCACCCTCCCAAATCCCTCAATCTCGTCTGTCTACCCCTGGACCCTCATCTGTATCTGCGATAACCTTGTATCCCCAGTTCCAGAACATTCTCCCCGCGTTTGTGTCCAGCTAAAACCCTCAAGATAATGCTCGCAGCGCCAAATGTTCTGATAAATGGTTCATTTAGGCCTTAAGGATAGAGAACTCTCGATACGAGCTTTGTTGTCCAAAACTAGTTTAATCACAAGGGCAAACGCAGGGACAGAATGGAGGGGAACAGACAAACGCTCACTCACAGGCAAGTTACCAAGAACACGAGAGGCGATTCGCAACTGGGTAAAACACAACCACACACACACACACACACACACACAGATACAAACAAGCAGAGAATAACAATGTACAACTTCAGGATATAACACTTCAAAGCCAGACCCACACGAGCATTGGCCCTTTACGCTCCCTGCGTCTGAGTGAAACACTCCCTGGCCATGTGGTTATACACTTTTCCCAATGGCAATAGGCAGAATGTTCAAAAAAGGCAGTAGGGATAGCCCGGGGAATTACAGACCGGTTAGTCTCACGTCTGAGGTGGCTAAGCTGTTCGAGAGGATTCTGAGGGATAAGATATATGAACACCTAGGAGTCAGGGACTGATTAGGGATAGCCAGCATGGCTTTGTGAAGGGACGATCATGCCTCACAAGCCTGATAGATTTCTTTGAGGAGGGTACGAGGAAGATTGATGAGGGAAGTGCGGTAGATATGGTGTATATGGATTTTAGTAAGGCGTTTGATACAGTTCCTCATGGTAGACCTCCAGAAGGTCAGGAGCCATGGGATCCAGGGAAGCTTGGCTGTGTGGATTAGGAATTGAATTGACGATAGAAAGCAGAGGGTTGTGGTGGAGAGAGTGCCCTCGGATTGGAGGGCTGTGACGAGTGGGGTTCCACAGGGATCGGTTCTGGAACCTCTACTTTTTGTTATACTTATAGATCTTAGATGAGGGGGTGGAAGACTGGGTTAGTAAGTTTGCGGATGACAGTAAGATCGGCGGTGTTGTGGATAGTGTGCAGAGCTGTCGGGTCTTACAGGAGGATATTGATAGGATGCAGAGTTGGGCGGACAAGTGGCAGATGGAGTTTAATCCGCAGGTGGTACACTTCGGAAGGACAAACACCAAGGCAGAGTACGAGGTAAATGGCAGGATACTTGGCAGTGTAGAGGAGCAGAGGGATCTAGGGGTACATATTCACTGTTAAATGAAAGTGGCCACGCAGGTGGATAGGACAGGTAGGAAGACCTATGAGATGCTATGGGAGCTTTCATAAATCGTGGGATTGAGTTTAAGAGCCGCGAAGTGATGATGCTGCTGTACAAAACTCTGGTCAAACCACACCTCGAGTACTGCCTTCAGTTCTGGTCACCGGATTATAGGAAGGACGTGGAGGCGTTAAAGAGGGTGTAGAGGAGATTGACCAGGATGTTTCCTGGATTAGAGTGTATGGAATATGAGGAGAGGCTAAAGGTGCTAGGGCTTTTCACACTGGAGAGGAGGTGGATGGGGGGTGTGGCATGATAGAGGCGTATAAAATGTTGAGAAGGATAGATATAGTAGACAACCAGTGACTCTTTCCAAGGGAAACAATGTTCAAGACAAGAGGGCATGGATTTAAAATAATGGAGTGGGGGAAGTTCAGGGGGAATGTCAGAGGGACCTTTTTCACCCAGAGAGTGGTAGGTGCATGGAATTCACTGCCTGTGGTGGTGGTGGAGGCGGATACGTTGGGCAGGTTCAAGAGGTTGTTGGATAAGCATATGGAGGAGTGAGGGATAGTGGTATATGCGGGAGGAAAGAGTTAGATGGTGGGAGGTGCGGTTTGTTGGGCGCACAACACGGTGGGCCGAAGGGCCTGTATTGTGCTGTATTGTTCTATGGTTCTATGGTCTCTGCAGCGTTGTCTTACTTCCCCTAGAATCGCAGAAAGAGAGAGAGCTAGGGGATTTCAGCGCTTTGCATAGTGCTGGGAGGCTCGATGGAGCCTCACTCTTGTGATTTGAACGAACAAATCGTTTGAAGGGTCAAAGGCAAAGGCAATGGTCAGGCAGGTTCAGAGACAAAGCATATTGTCAGGGAGGTTCAGAGCGGTCAGGCAAGTTCAGACTCTGAGATGGTGGGTGGAGCTGCACCTTGATTGACAATATTATCTCTTCCGATGCGAGGAGTAATGCTGTCCTCCGACAAGCATGTGTCATTTCTCACAACAGTGTGGTGTTCGAGGGAGATATCAGAGGTTTTTTTTTACCCAAAGAGTGGTTGGGCGTGGAATGCACCGCTTAGGCTGGTGGTGGAGAAAGGTACATTTGTCAAATTCATCAGTTTGCTTTGTAAGCATATTGGAGGACTTTAAAATATAGGGATGTGTGGGAGGAAGGGGTTCGATAGTCTTTGGTGAGTTGTAAAGGTCGACAGACAATTGTAGACCGAAGGGCCTTTATTGTGATGTACTGTTCAATGATCTATGATTATTGCATGAAGATCCTGTTGTCCAGGAAACATCAGGGGTGTCATTTAGCTGGAAAGGTGCTGGACGAGTTGGAGCGAAGTGCTGTTTCTATGCTGAATTACTCTATTGTACAAAATTATTCAGAATGAAATTACCGGGACTGGAGGGATGGAGTTACAGGGAAGGGAAGGATAGTCTGGGGCATCATTCCCTGCTCCAGAGGATGTTGAGGGGTCAATTTATAGACGGAGATAAATACATGAGGGTAATAGATAACGTCGATATTCACAGGTAAGCGAGTCTAACAAG
The DNA here is from genome assembly GCA_030265395.1 of Rhina ancylostomus. Classification (NCBI taxonomy): domain Eukaryota; kingdom Metazoa; phylum Chordata; class Chondrichthyes; order Rhinopristiformes; family Rhinidae; genus Rhina; species Rhina ancylostomus. Next base: position 292,258 of record JARFYF010000070.1, read on the forward strand.
AGACTTCTTTTGTTTAATGTGAGAGGGTATGAATTTAAAAGAGACCCGACGCGGTTTTTTTCATATAGAGGATGGTGGACAGATGGAACAAGCTGCCATAGGGACGTGTAGATGCAGATGAAATCATCATGTTTAAAAGACATTTGGGCAGAGACGTGAACACAAGCGGTCTGGAGTGATATGAAACAACTACAAGCAAATGCGACTGACTGGGCTGGACATCTTGGTCAGTATAGAGGTGTTGGGATGTAGGGCCTCATTCCGTCTCTTTAAATTACGATGGATTCTATTCCTAGTTGACCATGCCATAATGTTCCATCAGAGAGTGTTGCTGCAAATTATTGGATTGGCACATTCACATGAGGGTCATAAGAATGCATTTAATGTTTCCCTGCCTGTTGGATTCATTCAAGCCCTTGGGCCCTCGGGTGACATTCTCATAGATTTCATTGCTTTGAGACACAGTTACAATAGAAGAAAAGTAGTATAATGTAACATTAAAATACGTCAGTTTAAATCTACCGCGAGAGCATTTTGGATTTAGGAAACACAATTATTTTAGATTTCCGAAAAACAAAACTCCGAAAACTGTGAATACGTCTGGCGAACTAGAAGCAGAGTTTGAAAGGGAAGCTATCCGATGTAAACGCATGTCTGAGGCACAAACTGTGTCAGAGCAGGTGACAGAGTCAAACATTGCAAGTTAGAAATCATTTCAGTGCCATATGTAGCCAGGACATGGGGGTGGGTCAGCGTTGATAAAATACGTAGAGGCCACGGATGACAATATGACTGGCTGAGCAGAAGTCCACACACATCTTTCGGAATAATCAGTTGAAGAAAATATTGGGGAAGGCAACGTTCAAACTGAGATACAGAGAATGTCCAAGACACAATAGATTCTTATCTCCACGGTGCTCAATGTATTTGGACTAATTTATCCATTTCGTTATCCCCAGCATTACGTATCCTTCCCTAACCTGCAAGGCATGACTGGTGAAAGTGTGATGTCAATGCTCTGTTCTCCAGAATGTCTGGGGCTGATCATCACTGATTGACCAATGGAAAGTCTGCCTGACGAACTGACCGAAATGCAAAAATAATCTGATAATACAGCGTTGAAATATATTTCCATATAACATGAATACAAAATGCATTTTAGTTCAGCAAGGAACTGTGAAATGAGAGGAAAGCGCTCGAACAAAGGGTCGAGGTGTGGCACGTCAGAGACTCGGTGATAAGAAGTCGACTTCAGAATGAACGAAGCAGTTTCACCGAGAATGTAAACGAGGTGTGAAGTGGCAGTAAAATTGTCGTCAATTGTTGATTGTAATTTGTGTGTCTGTGATTTACAATACTTTGACTATTTCGCTGGGTGACAGCACACAATCGTGAAAATTGTTGAACAAGCAAGGACAGGAAATTTGAATCCTGGTAGATCGGTGGTGGTGTGCGGGCAGATCATTCGCAGGAGGCCTTGAGAGAAGAATGCTGCTTTTACTGGAATGATTTGCTCAGAAAGAAAATGACGTGTCTGAATTAACGATTGAATCCGAACCTATGACATATTTATTAAAGTAATGCAGGTAAATCTAGTATCTTTTTTTTATTGAGAACTACATGACCGCTCATAGATGCGGAGCGTGTTGCCCAAATGGACTATACCTACCCTGTAAAGTGTTGTTCTTAGTCTATGCGTACATTGCAGCCAGTTGACTGACAACTGCATGTCTATGCGGAGCATCAAAGGCTCCTGCTGAATCACATGATGTTACTTGTTTATTCATGAAACGTACAGGGATACTGTTATTTTATGAACCTGTTATTTTATTTTTATCCGCACCTGGCTGTCTAGCACTAAATCTACCTAAAGACAAGACTGCGACTGATGCATCCCTTCTCGCGAAGATTTTTCCGTCATTTCGCCTACGACATTAAACTCACTTCATCCAACGTTCATGTGATCTCACCAATGTATTAATTGATCGGTAATTGAAGGTTATTGGTCTTTGTTAAAAAAAACAAACGAACCCATGAATGAACAAATGGTGTTCAAACGGTTTAAATTCCCTGACAGAAACAGAACGTGCAATGTGCTCCACTGAAAGATTTTCTAAACACATTCAATTAAATTGGATGTAACATTCTTCGAAGAGTTAAATGTTACTCGTCACAATGAATAAAAATAGTTCACACTTAGTATTTGTTCAGTGACTTGTGGATAATGTAACTGAGGAGGACAGTAATTGGCTTACCAGACGTTCGCCTTTTGTATAAGAGCTCTGTGAACAGGGTATGTTGGCAGTTGGAAAGTTTCGGGCAACTGATCGCAGCTTGCGGAAAAAAATGGGATATCTAGCAATTTTTCATATCGTCAGAATTTACTATCCTGTACTTGCAGCTGTCGGGATTCCTGGTAAGGAATCGACGGGTGTTCTGTATTTGAACAGCGTGATAGATTTGCTGTATTTTGCTTTCCAGATATTCAGTCCATTTTATTCTTTCAGAACATGGGAAATGCCAAGAAAACTATGTTGTTATTTCGTTTCAAAATGTGATTTATGTTACATTAATGGAGAAATTCTGTACACTAATTTGTGTAACGTTTTCAACATATTTACATATATTTATATATGATCAACCTAAGCATATGATGCACATTAATTGTAATTATTAACAGTGCAGAATACGAAATCTATTTAATATGTTTACAAAGTGCACAGTCGATAAATTCCGCCCCAACGCGACCTTCTTTTGAAGGCAATTAGGACTGATCGGCGTTGAGATGTGTGTGATTTCCCTGTTGAGACTCGGTCCGCTCTTGCCTCAGGCAGTTTCAGTACAATTGTGTTCACAGTGTCATGAAGGATGACTGAAAGAGAGAGGAGAAAGCAGGGAGACGATTCTTGGCAGCGCTTGATTCAGCTCAAAACTATCGCCAGCTTTTCCTGTCTCTCAATGCAAATAGAGTTCTTCCTCTGCTGTCTTCCGAAACAGAGGGAAATATAATTACACCGTCTTTACACGTCCATTTCGTTGAACTGTTAGAGGAAAAACACAATGACCCAAGTTCTGTTGTCTGGGAGAATGCACCAAAGTCGCCTTGTCCGTTGGAATAAAAATACAAATGGTAATCTCAATTCACCACCTATTCGATTTCCCATCTATTGGTGTCTACATTCCGAAATACCACTATTTTGAAAGTTTATTTTGTGTAACCTTGACAACTGGCACTTGGTGTTACATCAACCAACATGACCTGTTTTCTTGTGTCCTTATTGATTGTTAATTTACCTCTTTCTTTTTAAGATGTGTAGTTCTGTCTCATTTCTTTACATATGTTTCTTCAAACAGGAATAGTTTTTGTCCACCAAGCAGTATCTTCAGCCGTTTGCGTACCACTGATCCTGTCCTTTTCAGCACGACTTTCAACTCAGTCGGCGCAGGCGGCCTGTTGCCCGAGCGGCGGGTCCTGGCAGTGGCACGATCCGGAATATTATTTTTACTCTGCAAATCAACCAGTACTGACGAATGTCGCTCCGTTGGGAAGTAACAGCATATTCCATAATTTATTTCAGTTAATTTAACGGCGATTGTGATCCTGTCCCGCGGAAAATGTGGTCTCTCCAAATGCATCACTCGCTACCTGGTGGCCATGGCCGCAGCAGATCTGTTGGGCGTTGTCTTCGCTGTTATATTGGAACAGATTAATTTTATCTATTTGTTTGCAAATTTCTTCTTCGTAACTCCGGCGTGTACTGTGATACATGCCCTGCGGATCGCAATCTCGGACTGTTCCGTTTGGTTGACGGTTGTTTTCACTTTCGATCGCTATGTTGCTATCTGCTGTCAGACGCTGCGGAAACGATATTGTACGGAGAGAACAGCGACTTTGGTGATAATAACAGTCTGTGCAGCGTGCTGTGCCAAGGCTATTCCATCTTACTTTGCAGTGGACCCACGGCGCTGCGCCGCCAAAGCTGAATTCTTAACGTCACCCGTGTGGAGAGCCTATAAGTTATGTGACGTTATCGTGACTCCGGTATTACCAGTCTGTTTAATTCTGCTGTTTAACACTTTAACTGTTAGACATATAATAGCGGCAAATCGAGTCCGCGGGGTACTCCGGAACAGCATCGAGAACCAGAAGGACCCAGAGGTGGAGAACCGGAGAAAGTCAATGATTTTGTTGTTCGTTTTATCCGCCAATTCATTTTTCTGTGTATGCCCTATTTCGTGCACACGATAAATTGGCAAGGTGTAAACTATTCCTACACAGACAGGTATCTCAGCACGCCGATATATATCCTACAGCAGTTTGGGTATATGTTACAGTTTCTCAGTTCCTGCACCAACACGTGTCTCTATGGACTGACACAGAGGAAATTCAGGGAGGAGCTGAAGAATGGAGTGAAATATCTGTTAACATTAAATGGGTATCTTGGTAAATAAAATGGAAAACCAGTTCGTTGATCTTTAAAACAATATTCGGTAGTATGTTTTATTTGCGGCGTAGTAGACTGCTATTTCCAGATCCTGCTGCATATTGATCAGGTTCAATACTAGAAACTGATTCAGCAGATGAGGCAACAGCGATGTAATTATTATCCTCACTGCAGAATTATTGACCCAAATATCATGAGGTTAAAGTCCTCTGTGGCTGATGAAAAAATAACTCAGAGGTGGAAATGCGAACGGGAATGGATGAGATTTCCATGCGATAAGCAAATGCTTTTCAAATGCCTTCTGAAAACGGAAGTAGAAACGCAAGTAAGTATACCAAAATATAAATGCCCGTCGAATCCGAACAATATCTCTTTTTCGCGTCTATTTTCGCAGCTTTGTTTGTTTTTTTTATTTCATATTTACAACATCTGAAGTCGAGCGGGCTATAATAATTGTCGATTAACTGTTCCTCACAGCATCATGCCGGTTCTAAGTAGATATGTCCCTGTGGTCAGGAGCAGTGAAGTGTCAAGTGTTCCAGCCTGTCCGGTGTGTGAGGTCTCGACTGAGGCTCGCCCATTGCATTTAGAGTCTGTTGATGTCTTTGATGTCCTTGAATGACGGACACCCGTCTGAACTTTTCTTTGGAAATCGGCGACTGTGTTCATGCTTTCCGCTGATTGTCAGTAGAAGCTAGGATTGTATTAAAATTTCTCTGAACATATCGTGCTCGTCTGTTTTATAGTTTGTAAACCGAGACGTTCTCAGGCGAAGTGAGCGTCTGTGGCAGAGTTAACTGTCAATAAATACGGTGTACAACTGGCATTAAATTAAGTCCGAAGGTGGCTGCTTCACTCCTTGTAATTCTGGCGGAGATGGGAAAACTACTTAGAATGGGATTTCACTATGTTGTGGGAGACTGTAGAAGATCTGTAATTTATTTAGAATAGTTGAATTAAAAATTCTACTCAGTCCGTATACATTTTCTGAGACTGCACGTTATTCTGATCAAAAACCTTGTGCTTGGTGATTGTTAATATTTCAAGAATGTGGTCACAGACATTACTGATGAATGTTTTGTAGTGATGTCATGCAACAGGAAGTTGTTTGACATGTGTATAAAATGGAGATTTTGCAATTGAGGAGAGAAATTTGCACCAGAAATTTGAATGGAGCCAATGAATATAACGAAATTAATTTCATTTGGTGTCAAATGTTGTTATTGTATTGTTCACACCAGCCTCGACCATTTTTGAGAATTGCTGTGATCCCCACCATTTCTCCAACAATCATTTCTTCCCTTCCATTTTTTTTCCTTTTTCTTCGAGCAGACTGGTCCAAAAGAAAAACAAGAAAAAATGAACTGCGAACATTTCAACTTGTTCAGGTTATTAATACTTTTATTCATTCAGCTCTGATGGAGGGTCCACTGTTACTGGAACGAAGGAAGACTGATTACCATGAGGAAAATTTCGATGCCTGTCATCTGGCATTTTAACAGCATTTCAACATAGATAAAATCAATTTATTGTCCTTCTGTTTACCCATGAAGTGGTATCTTCAAACGCTTCCAGTTATGGGACAATGATTTGTAGATCAGAAAAGGCACGTTTAACAGTGACTTGGCAGATTATTTTATTTACAAATACAAGGAAAAACTATTAGTGTGTTTAAAAACTTATTCGGCCTTTCCCAGTGATGCCCGGGGCCCAATGCCATATTCTCTGCTCATAAAACTTCTGCTTCCATCGCAATTGATTTTACAAGGAGGGTCGATAAATGAGGACCGATACTTGTCTGGTGTTTGTGTTTTCTCAAGGTTCAAAGGTATGTCCTGTTGCATTGTGTAACGGCCTTTTCTCGGATAAGGATTTGTGAAAGGATATAGAATTGGACAGAGTTATGATTACTGTTGCCCAAGTACGTTCCCACTAAATCTTCGCTCACATGGCCAGGCTCACATCCCAACACAGGTCGAGTATTTACCCTTCCTTGGTGTGACTTTTTACAGACTGTTTCTGGAAACCCTCCTGGATGCAACAAACATATTCTGTCCCAACTAGCCTCTGATACTGAGGGAGTCCAAGTCGATATTGGGGAAATTAAAGTCGCCCAGTACAACTGCTCTGTTGTGTTTACATCTTTCCATAATTTGCCTGCATATCTGTTCCTCTCTCTCCCGCTGGCTATTGGGAGGCGGACTTGGAACCCCATCACAGTGACCGCACTTTCCTTATTCCTGAGCTCCACCAACATTGCTTGAGTGGATGGGCCTCCAGTGTGTCCTCCCTCAGTGCCACTGTGACATTCTCCCTGATCAGCAGTGTAGTTTCCCCACCTTTTGCTTTCTACTGTATAGCGTCTGAAACCCTGGAATGCTTAGCTGGACGTCCTGCCCTTTTCTCAACCAACATAACATCATAGTTTCATAATCCTTCTTGTATTGAAATAACCATACTTTATTCCCTCAGTCCCACCATGGTCATTAACCTGGCCCTACGTGGACAACCTTTCAGCGTTACTTGACATGGCCTTTACCTTCCCCTAAATGCTACTTGCTCACCTGTTGCTCTGGTCCCCAACACCCTCCGTACAACACGTTTCAATCCTCCAAATCAGCACCAGAAAACCTCCCCGTGAGATAATTGGTTCCCCTCCATTTTAGGAGAAACCTGTCCTCTTTGTACAGCTCCCGTCTGCCCTAGAAGAGAGCCCAATGTCACAATGTTAATCAAGAGCAAGCTCACAGAGAACCAAATGCGCACACCGATACAAGACTGGAGTCAGGATACTTCCTCAGGACAAGCTCAGGCAGCAACTGGAAGGAATCTTGCTTCGGAGATCAGAAGAGGAATCCCAACACGAACTAGATCTTGGAAAAGGAATAGAGAACTGCTCTAGAGCAGACCACTCTTAGCATCGAGGAGCCAAAGTATACCCAAAGGTGGACCAATACTCTTGCAACTAGTGCTAGAGAAACACAGGTACTTATGCTGGGCCCCTGATGGGGCTCACGTGTGTGTCGTTATGTAATCAGTCCAGCATGGAATCCATGTGCTGGGCAACAAGGCATTAAAGCGACCAAATTGAGGGCCAGAACTCAGAACCATGACACTCAATGATCCATGTACCTGAAGCCCTCACTCCTGCACCAGCTTCTTAGCCACATATTTAACCGTACTACCTTCATATTTCTTACTTCGGTCGCAAGGGGCACAGGGAGTACTCTGAGATTGCCACCCCGAAAGTTCTACTTCTTAATTAACTACATTACTCCATCAATTCTCTTTTCAGGACCGCGTCCCTCTTTGTTTTTAGTGCCAATGTGGACCGTGACTTCTGGCTGCTCACCCTCCCCTTTCAGAATGCCCTGGTACTGCTCAGAGGCATCCTTGACTCTGGCACCAGGGAAATAACACACCATCCTGCAATCTCACTCGTGCCCACAAAGAGACCTATCGAAAGGCTCCTTGTCCTGAGTTCTCTATCACTACCGCTCATTGAGATCAGTACAGCACAGGAAAAGGCCATTCGGTCCACCATGGCTGTTCCGAACACAATGCCTAATAAACCTAAATCTCTTGTGCCTACTCGTGACCCATATCCCTCAATTTACTGCATATTTATGTGTCAAACAAATTCTTAAACACCACGGTCATATCTGTTTCCACCACTCCCCACGGCAGCACATTCCAGGCCCCCACTACAACTTCTCCTTCTAACTACAGCCCCCCCCAGTCCTGGCATAATTCCTGTGAATCTTTTCTACACCCACTCCAGCTTCATCAGATCCTTGCCATCGTGTGGAGATTAGAACTGCACACATTTCTTCAAGTGTGGGCAATTTAACGATGTGTACAACTGTACAATGATGTCTCAACTCCTCCCAATGACTCGGTCAATGAAGACGGACATTGCCTGCACTGTTTTTACCACCCTGTCTACTTGTTTTTTCATTTTCAGGGAAATACCCCAACGTCCTACTGTTCATTAACACTCCGCAGCACTGTCCCATTCACTGTTTATGTCCTGGAATGTTGCATCTGTCCACTTCCCATCACTGCGCACTTGTCTGACAACCGTAACAACCCCTGGATATTTCTCTGCATCAACCACACAGCAATAAATGTCAAAGTGTCAGTTACCTTCCGATCCACTTGCTGCACCTGTTATTTTCTTTTTTATCTTGTGCAGGACAACCGCAGGGCCCCTCTCTATTTTACCAATGTTCCATATCACTCCATATAAATAAAAGTCTTCCCTTTGATTTCTCCTGCCATAGTGCATGGCCTCACACATTCCCACATTAAACTCCTGTCATAATGTTGATCGAGAGCAAACTCACAGAAAACCCAAATGCGGCACACCGATACAAGACTAGAGTCAGGATACTTCCTCAGGACAAACGCAGGCAGTAACTGGAAGTAATCTTGCCTCGGAGATCAGAAGAGGAATCACAACACAAACTGGATCTTCACACAGGAATAGAGAACACAGGACTGCTCTAGAGTAAGCCTACTCTAAGCAACTGGAAGCAAAGTATACCTAAAGGTAGACCAATACTCTGGCAACTAGTGCCAGAGAAATACAGGTTCATATGCTAGGCCCCAGATGGGGCTCAAGTGTGTATTGTTATCTAATCAGTCCAGCATGGAATCCATGTGCTGGACAACAAGGCATTAATGGA
>JARFYF010000070.1:318888-343777 GCA_030265395.1 Rhina ancylostomus
GTGTTTGTCCTGAGGAAGTACCCTGACTCCAGTCTTGTATCAGTGTGCCGCGTTTGGGTTCTCTGTGAGTTTGCTCCAGATCAACATTGTGACACTTGCAATAAAGACCAACATCCTATTTGTCTTCCTAACCACTTACTATATTTCACAGTAATTTACTGATTCTTTTATTGGAACACCAAGATGGCTAAGAATACACAGAATTCAATAGTCTCACACCATTTATACAATAAACTGTTTCTCTATTCATGCTACCACAATGAACAACCTCCCATTTCTTCACGTTATATTTCATAGGGTTGCCCACATTCTTAATCTGTTTATAGCCCTCATTTCCCCTTTCTCTTTGTATTGTCAGAAAACTTTGATTTGATACATAGCCTTTCAATCCCTTTCAATTCCAATATCTTCTTCTTCTTGGGGCTTGAGGGTGACTTGCTTCCACTCCAGTTCTGTGGGTTCTAAGGTGGCTGATGAAGCCAGTGTGGGACCAGCAAACTCTGCAATAAGTGGATCAGGAGGTTCTTGGCCAATTAAGCAGTGTGGGTAGTTTGTAAGGTGAGATGCTCTTTCTACAGTTAATGCTGGCCTTCTAGGCACCCCCAATGCAGTTCTTAGTACAATCCTGAATGCTCCCTTGTGCATTTTGAACAGGCATAACCGGGAACTCTCTGAAGTCAATATGGATGTTACATTTTTTTCAAGATGGCTTTGAGAACCTCACTTAATAGTTTGCTCTATCCTGTAGTAATCATTTGCCATGACAGAACTCAAACTGGTGTCTGCTATGTAAGTGTTGTGGCCTGCCATGGCTTCATGTAATTCGAGTCTCAATGCTGGAAAGGTTGGCCCAGGAGGAAGCAGTACAGTGGCACAGCTGGTACAGCCACTGTCTCACAGTGCCAGAGACCCAGGTTCAATCCTGACCTCGGATGCTGTCTGTGTGGTGCTCGCACATTTTCCCTGTGCCTGTGTGAGTTTCCTTCCAGTGCTCCGGTTTCCTCCCACATCCCAAGGACCTGCAGGTTTGGTAGGTTAATTGGCCACTGTAAATTGCCCTCAGTGTGTAAGTGAGGGGCAGATTCTGGGAGGAATTGATGGGAATGTGGGGAGCATAAAAATGGGATTAATGTAGCATTAATGTAAATGGATGCTTGATGGTCAGCATGAACTCAGCGAGCCGAAGAACCTGTTTCTGTGCTCTATTTCACTATAACATGACTAGGACACTGACACAGGTTTGCGTATCCTTCCAGTGGATTTGGAGAACTTTGTGGGGACATTGTTGGTAGTGCTTTGAAATGCCTGTGGTAGATAAACCAGGTAGAGGGTTCGATCCTGACCCCAGGTACTGTCTGTGTGGAGTTGGCACATTCTCCTCACGTCTCTGTAGGATTCCTTGAATACTTCAGTTTCATCCCACAGAGACATGCTGGTAAGTTAATTGGCTGCTGTAAAGTGACCCTGGTAAAGGGAAAATCAAAAGCATGCGAGGGAGAATAGATTATCGGGAAATAAGTGGAGAAGTGGTCCTGATGCGAATACCTTGGAGGCCAGCGTAGACTTAGTGACCTCCTATGTCTTAAGGTAATATGAATCTTAATCCTCAAACAAACTTTTCCTCAGATGAGCATAAACTATAAAATTATGAGGGGTATAGATAGGGTAGACTGCAGCAAATTTCATCCTTATAAGAGGTGAATAAAATGAAAGGACATTGAGTTTATGTAAGGGGTAAGAGATTTAGAAGGGATTTGAGAGGTACCTTTTTCACCCAGAGAGTGGTGAGTACCTGGAATGCAGTGTCAGTGAGAGCAGTGGAAGCAAAGTCACTAACAGCATTTAAGAAGTATCTAGATGAACACTTGGACCACCGAGACATAGAAGGCTATGGGCTGGAAGATGGGATTAATACGGATGGGTACCAATGGTCAGAATGGACAGAGTGAGCTGATTGGGCTGGTACCATGCTGTTTGACTCTATGACTCATTTATACATTGGAGGTAATAGGGAATTTCATCACTGATGCCTGCCTTCATTGAAAGGTAGCTTCCGAGCTATGGGAAATGGTCCATATTTCTCAAAGTCTCAAAGTCTCATTATGGACCTTTATTGTCAGGGCTTGGGGGTGTGAAGTTTGGTAAAGTCCCATTGTTTTGGGATATTAAAAGGAAATGCTGGAATTAATCAGCAGGTCAGTCAGCATCTGCAGAGAGAAAAGTAAGGTTAACATTGCAGGCCAATGATCCCTGCCAGAGCACAAGATCCGAAGACAAGGGCAAAATTCATTTGGCCAGACTTAGGTGCAATCTAGCAGCCAAATGAAACTTTTCCGGAGGTTTAACCATCTGCATTGAACAAAGTCAAACCTTTCCTGACATTTCTCTCTGAACAGGAGAGCGACAGGAGGATGCCTGAGGTGGAATGGGAAAAAGGAGTATCAGAGGAAAAAGCCTGTGAAGGCTGCTTATGAAATGGAAGGAAGTGGTGACCATGAAGTGGGGTCCAAAAGAGAGTGAGTGGAATAAGGGTTGGAATGGGACTAAGTGTGGGAGGAACTTAGTGCTGAAGTGGGTACCTAGAACTGTCTGGGATTGTGAGTATGGCTGGGTTAAGGCAAGTGGGGGAGAGGAAAGGGAATGAGCAAGAATAGGCACTGTTTGTGTGTGTGTGTGTGTGTGTGTGTGTGTGTGTGTGTGTGTGTGTGTGTGTGTGTGTGTGTGTGTGTGTGTGTGTGTGCGCGCGCGCGTGATATTTGTATGTGTACCTGGCACTGTCTGTGAGTATACCTGCCTCTCTCTGAGGAAATCCCTGCCTCTGTCTGTGACTGTACCTTCCTCAGTCTATGTGCTCCTGCCACTACTTCTCTTTCTCTCTGTCACTGTGTCCAGCTGTCTCTGTTTCTCCGCTCTAGCTGTGTGCGGAGCGGCCTGAGATTGGGCCTGTCTCTTTCTTTCTTCATCCACATCTCTGTGTCTGCTTGTGCACCAGTCTCTCTACATAAGTGTGTACCTGACTCTATTTGCGAGAGCTCTTGCCCCAGTCTCTGAGTGACTTCCGTCTATCTGCCAGTGTGACTGTCTATGTGTATTTACTGCTGCCTCTGACTCTGTGTGTAACTCCAGTTGCTGCTGAGCGGTCCTGCCCCCTCCCTGTGAGTGTTGCTGTCATCTCCCTTTGAATGTCCCTGCCCCCTCCCTTTGAGTGTTCCTGACCATCCCTATGAGTGTTGCTGCCCCATCCCTATTAGCGCCCCCCATGGGTGTCTCTGCCCCCTTGTGAGTGTTCCTGCGCCCTCCATTTGCGTGTTCTTGCACTCTTCCTGAGAGTTTCTTCCCCTTCCTTGTTATTGTCCCTGCCCCCTCTCTGTCAATGTCACTGCTCCTTCCATGTAAACATCCTTGCCCCTTCCCTGCAGATGTCCCTTCCCCCGCCTCTGACCATCCAGTCCTTTTATTTCATTGATCATGAAATAAACTGCTGGAGGAACGCAGTGGTGACGCAGATTTGTTGTGAAAATGGGATGTTTGCGGTTTCAGGTCAAGACTTCGCATTAGGACAAAGAATCTGATGCAGCTTCTTAGCCCGACACATTGACAGCAGTTTGCGTTATGCTTCAGATTGCACCATTTGCACTTCTCTGTGTCTCTCTTTTAATTTCTACCCTGGTCGATGGCAGTCAGGAGTGAGTCTCATTGTGGTCAGGGGTGACACTCCCTGTGATCAGCGGTCAGATTCCAGGACTGCAGAGGTCGACTCCTGGTGGTCTCTAATGACATACCTGGTGGTCAGGTGTGAGAATCTTGGTGGTAAGGGTTTAGATTACCGATGCTCAAGGGTCAGACTCCAGTTGGGCTGGGTGACACTGCCGGTGGTCGATCGTGGCACTCCCGGCGCACAGGTGTGAGCTTCCCGTTGCTCAGGGGTGATACCCCCAGCGGTCACGGGTAAGATTCCCGGTGGTCAAGAATCAGACTGCCTGTTATCAGGTTGACACTCCCGGTGGTCGGGGGTCAGACTCCATGTGTTCAGGAGTCAGATTCCCGGTAGTGAGGAATGAGTCTCACGGTGGTCAGGTATTAGACTCCCGGTGGTCAGATGTCAGACTCCTGCTGGTCAATGGGTCAGGCTCCGAGTTTTCAGGGGTAACATTCCCAGTGGTCAGGGGCCAACATGCCAGTGGTCTGGGGTGACACTCCCAGTGGTCAGCGGTCAGACTCCGGGTAGTCAGGGGTGACATTCCTGGTGGTCAACTGTGATAAATCCCATGTTAGATACCCCATGGTCTGGGGTGAGACTCTCGGTGGCCAGGGGTGAGACTCCTGATGGTCAGGGCCAGACTCTCGGAGGGCGGAGTGACCTTCCTTGTGGTCAGGGGTGATACTCCCGGTGGTCAACAGACACACGCCCGGTAGCCAAGGCTGAAACTACCTGCGGTCAATTGTGACACTCCCATTAGCCAGGGGTGGAACTACCGCTGGTCAGTGGTTAGACATCCGGTCGCCGTGGGCCAGACTCCCTGTTCTCAGGGCTGACACTTTCGGCGCTCAGGGGTATGTCTCCTGTTGATCAGTGTGACATGCCTGGCGGTCAGAGGTCAGATTCTCTGTGTTCAGGGGTGAGATCCCAGTGGTCAGGGTACAGACTGCCGGTGGTCAGGGATCTCACTCCTTCTGGTAAGGGATTAGATTCCCGGTTGTCAGGGCTGCCACTCCCAATGGTCAGGGGTCAGACTTCCGATGATTAGGGTCAGACTTTCTTTTTCAATCTTTTTATTATTTTTAAAATTAATACAGATTAATGCGTATAACATCGGTAATTAAACAAGTAATACAAAGAGATCGGGAGGACAACAATGACACATATAGTCATAAAGAATTAAATAAAAATATTTTAGTCCCCACGGTTTCTTGGTGAATGAAAATATTACAAAAAAGGTCAAAAAGAGAAATAAAATTATTTATTATATAAATAAACCGAATCAAAAAATGTAATATAACGAAACAAACAAAAAAATTCAAAAGAAAAAAACTACACTGATATTTCTCGATGAACAAAGAGCATTATTATGTCGTCAACTTCGCTCCGTTAAATTCAAAGATTATTGAAAAGGGATCTATTTCATATGAAAATATTGAATAAATGGACTCCAAACTTCCTTAAATTTAAGCGAAGAATCAACAAAGCCACTCCTAATTTTCTTCTCAGTTTAAACATGATATAGTTTGAGAAAACCATTGAAAAGTAATAGGAAGCATTGGATCCTTCCATTTAAAAAATGGATCGCTTGACCATTAATTTAACAAAGATAATCATACGACAAGCGGCGCGGATATAGGTGGCCAGATTCCATCATTGGTAACCCAAAAATGCAGTGACTGGATGATGTTGCAAATCAATATTCAATCCAGTTGAAATAACGTGAAAATGCCCTTCTAATATTTTCCCAAAAGATAACAGGACCAAAACATATGTGTCAGGTGAGCTACCTCCGAATTACTTTTATCACATATAGGATTTATATGATGATAAAAACGGGCTAACTTGTCCTTCGACATATGGGTCCTGTGAACTACCTTAAATTGTAATAAAGAGTGTCAGGCACACATTGAAGATACATTAACTGATTGAAGAATTTTCTTGCATGTCTCTGTGGGTAAAAGTATCTGGAGTTCTCTTTCCTATTTATTCTTAATTTTATCGTGTCTCTGGACGTATTTTCATAATCAGATCATAAATTATTGTTATCAAGCCATTCTGATAGGGATTTGTTTCCGTATTTGTTTCCGTAATTTGTTTCCGTAATTTCAATTTTATATGGAGTCTGAAAAGAAGGCATAATAACTTTAAAAAATTCGAATCCGTTAGAATCTAAAAAAATGTGATTTAGGCAAATTACATTTATGAGATAAATAAAGTTATCAATAAATAGCTCACGAAAACATGTAATTCCCTTCATTTGCCATTAAAAAATAGGTGAGTCGATTCTGGATGGTTGATAGAAAGGAAATAGATTGAATGGGGTTTGATAAATAATTTTTTTTTCCAATCCAAAGTATTTACGGAGTTGAAACCATATTCGTATTGTATGTTTAACTATTGGGTTCGTCATATGTTTACTTAAGTTAGTTAGTGAAAAGGGGAGTGAAGTTTCTAAAATTGAAACTAATGAAAATCTTTGCACTGATTCAGACTCAAGGTCTCGTTTGGGACATTGAATTACATCAAAATCTTGTGCCCCAAAAATAAATATCTAATATTAATTGCCCAGTAATATAACCTAAAATTAGGCAAAGCAATGCCACCATCTTTTTAAAAATTTTTGTAAATATTTCTTGGATTATTATTCTGCTATATAGGTGACATAATTTTAGAATCAACAGTGTCAAAAAAGATTTCGGGATGAAAATTGAAATCGCCTGAAATAGACATGGAAATTTTGGTAAGATATTCATTATAACCACATTATTTCGGCCTATCAATGAGAGGGATAATGAGTACCATTTCGTAAAAAAAATGTTTAACGTGATCAATTGAAGGTAACAAGTTAACTTTAAACAGGTCCTTATGCTTCTTGCTAATTTTAACACCTAAATACGTAAAATGGTCTGTACTTATCGAAATGGCAACTACCTATTGATTGGGGTTTGCATATTTAATGGCAAGAGTTCACTCTTACTAAGATTTAATCTATAACCAGAAAAAAATACTCAACTGAGCAAGCACTAATGGATTTCCGGGTTAGAAATATAAAGTAACAAGTCATCTGCATATAGAGATACCTTATGAATCCCCTGTCCACAAGTGATACCAAATATATTGAAAGAATCCCGAAAGGCAATTGCCAAGGGTTCCAAAGCAATATCAAATATTATAAGACTTAGAGGACAACCCTATCTAGTACCTCGAAAAGGCCTGAACAGAGGGGATCTCTGATTATTAGTCAGGATGGAAGCCATTGGTGTATGATAAATCAATTTGATCGCAGATATGAAATTGGGACTGAAATTAAATTTCTCGTGTATTAAATAAATATTCCCATTCGACTCTATCAGGGCTGGCACTCCCTGTGGTCAATCGTCAGACTCCTGGTGGTCAGGAGTGACACTCCCAGTGGTCATGTTTGAGACCCCGGATGTTAAAGGCTGATACTCCCGGTTGTCAGCGGTCAGATTCTCGATGGTCAGGGGTGAGATTCCCAGAGGTCAGGGGTCGGTGTGCAGGGGTCAAACTCCAAGTGGACAGGGATGACAATCCCGGTGGTCAGGGTGAGACTCCTGGCGTTGAGGTGTGAATCTCCCAGTGGTCAGGGGTCACTCCACCGCTGGTCAGTGGTCGGACGCCCGGTAATCAGGGTGAGTCTCATGGTGATCAGGTGTGACACTTTCTGTGGCCAGGGGTAAGACTCCAGGTGGCCAGTGGTGACACTTCCGGTGGTCAGGGTTGAAACTACCAGTGGTAATCCGTCAGACTCCCGGTCTTCAGGGGTCGACTCCTGGTGGTTGGCGATACATAACCAGTGGCCAGGTGTGAGAATCCCGGTGGTCAGAGTTGAGATTCCTGATGCTCAGGGGTCAGACTCCAGTTGGCCGGGGTGACACTGCCGTTTGTCGGTGGTGACAATCCTGGCCCACAGGTATAAGCTCACTGATGCACAGGGTGACAGTCCCGGTGGTCAGGGGTCAGACTCCCGGTGGTAAAGGGTCAGATTGCCGGTTATCAGGTTGACACTCGGTGATCGGGGGCCAGATTCCCGGTAGTCAGGAGTGAGTCTCACGGTGGTCAGGTATCAGACTCCCGGTTGTCAGAGGTCAGACTCCCGCTGATCAGTGGGTCAGGCTCCTAGTTTTCAGGGGTGACACTCCCGGTGGTGAGGGGTCAAAATGCCAGTGGTCAGCGGTCAGACTCTGGGTGGTCTGGGGTTAGACTCTCGGTGGTCCGGCGTGACACTCCCTGTGGCCAGGTGTGATGCAGTAGGGGGTCAGGAGTAACACTCCCGGTGGTCAGAGGTGACACTCCCGGAGGTCAGTCTTTAGACTCCCTGTGGTCAGGGGTTGGACTCCTGGTGGTCAGGGGCGACACTCTCGTTGGTCAGGGGTCAGACTCCAGGTGGTCAGAGGTGATATTCCGGATGGTCATGGGTCAGACTCCGAGTGGTCAGGGGTCGGATCCCCGGATGTCAGGGGTGAGATCCTGTTGGTCAAGCGTGACTCTCCAGGTGGGCAGGCGACGGACACCCAGAGGTCACTGATGAAACTCCATTTGGTCAGTAGTGAGGCTCCCGGTGGTCAAGGGTGAATCTCCCTCTGGTCAGGGGTGTGACTCCCGGTGTTCAAGGGTTCCTCCCTGTGGTCAGTGGTCAGACTCCTGGTGGTCAGGTGTGAGAAGCCCAGTTGTCAGATGTCAGATTCCCGATGGTCAGGGGTTAGACTCTCGGTGGTCAGGAGTCAGACTCCCGGTGGTCGGGGTGAGACTCCGGGTGGCCAGGAGCCAGACTCCTGGAGGGCAGAGGTGACCATCCTTGTGGTCAGGGTAGATACTCCCAGTGGTCAGCGGTCACACTCCCTGTGGTCAAGGCTGAGATTCCCTGCGTCAATTGTGACAGTCCCATTAGCCAGGGGTGGAACTACTGCTGGTCAGGTGTCAGACTCCCGGTGGTCAGGGGTGACACTCTCGGTGGTAAGCCGTAAGATTCCCGGTGGTCAGGTGTGATACTCCCGGTGGTCAGGGTCGGACACACAGAGGTCAGTGGTGAGGCTTCCGGTGGTCAGCAATGAGGCTCCGGGTGGTCAAGGGTGACTCTCCCGGTGGTCATAGGTCAGACACCCGGTGCTGATGGGTCGGACACACGGAGGTCAGTGGTGAGACTCCTGGTGGTCAGTAATGAGGCTCCCTGTGGTCAAGGGTGACACTCCCGGTGGTCAGTGTGACACTCCGACCGGTCAGGGCTCAGAATTCCGGTGGTCAGGGGTGCCACTCTCGATGGTCGTGTTAGATTCCTGGTGGCCAGGTGCGAGACTCACGGTGGTCAGTGGTCAGGCTCCCTGTGGTCAGAGGTGACACTTCCGCCTGTCAGGGTTCAGTGTTCCGGTGTTCAGAGATGACACTCCAGGTGTACTGGGGTGACACTCCCTCTGGTAAGTGATCAGACTCCTGGTGCTCGGGGAGACATTCCCGATGGTCAGACGTGGACTCCCGGTGGTCAGGGGTGACACACTGGTTGTTCAGGGCTCAGATTCCTGGTGGTCAGGGGTGACTCTCTTGGTGGTCATGGGTGAGTCTCCCGGTGGTCAGGTTTGACACTCCCGGTTACCACGGTTGACGCTGCCGGCGTTCATTGGTGAGGCCCCTGGTGGTCAGGGGAGATATTCCCAGTGGTCAGTGGTGGGATTCCGGGTGATCAGACGTCAGACTCCCGAAAGTCAGTGGTGACACTTTCTCTGGTCAGTGGTGAGGGTCCCGGTGTTCAACGGTGACACTCCCCCTGGTCATGGGTCAGAATCCCGGTGGTCAGGGGTGACCTTCCCTGCGGTCAAGGGTGACAATCCCGGTGGTCAGGTGTCAGGCTCCCTTTGGTCAGGAGTGTGACACCCGCTGGTTAGGGGTCAGAACCCCGGTGGTCAGGGGTGTAATTCGAGGTGGTCAAGTGTGAGAAGCTCGGTGGTCCGGTGTCAGATTAACGATGATCAGGGGTCAGACTCTTGGTGGTCAGGGGTGAGACTCCCGTTGGTCGGTGCCAGACTCCCGGAGGGCAGGTCTAACTTTCCTGGTGGTCAGTGGTGGCAATCCCGGTGGTCAGGGGTCAAACTGCTGGTGTCAGGGGTGACATTACCGCTGCTCAGCGGTCACACACCCGGTGGTAAGGGGTCAGATTCCCGGTGGTCAGGGGTGACACTTCCGGCGCTCAGGGGTTTGTCTCCTGTTGATCAGGGTGACACCGCCGGCGGTCAGATGTCAGATTCTCTGTTTTCAGGGGTAACATTCCCAGTGGTCAGGGATATCACTCCCGGTGGGCAGGGATCAGACTACCGGTGGTGAGGATTTAGTTCCCCAGTGGTCAGGGGTGATATTCCCGGTGGCCAGGGGTTATACTCTTGAGATCAGGGGTAACATTTCCGGTTCTCAGTCTTCAGACTCCTGGTGGTCAGGGTCAAACTCCCGGTGATCAGGTGTCAGAGTCCCGGTGGTCAGGGTGGAGAATCCCGGTGGTCAAGGCTGACACTCCCAGTGGTCAAGGGTCAGAATGCCGGTGGTCAGACGGAACACTCCCTGTGGTCAGTGGTCAGAGTCCCGCTGGTCAGGAGTGAGGTTTGATACTCCCGGAGGTCACGTGTGAGTCCCCCGGTGGTCAGGTGTGAGACTTCCGGTGGTTAGGAGTCAGATTCCTGGTGGTCAGGGATCAGAACACCTGAGGTCAGTGGTGACATTCCCAGTGGTCAGGGGTCAAACTCCTGGTCGTCAGTGGTCAGTTTTCTGGTGTGTTGGGGTGACACTTTCGGTGGTCTGGGTGAGACTACCGGTGGTCACAGGAATCAATCCCGGTGGCCAGGGTTCAGAACCCCAATAGTCAGGGGTCAGAGCCCTGGAGGTCAGTGTGACACTCCCGGCTGTCAGGGGTCAGTCTCCCGGTGGTCAAGGTAGAAGCTCCCGCTGGTCAGGGGCGACACGTCAGTGGTGACGAGTGAGACTCCCAGTGCTCAGCTTGAGACTGCCGGCGGTCAGGGGTCAGACTATCGGATTCATGGTTCAGACCCCCTGTGTTCAGTGTCAGACTCCCGGTGGTCAGGGCAGGGCCGGTCGGGTCGTGGAGATTTGTCTTCGGATTTGGGTCGGCTTAGTGATTGAACGTCCTTGTTGGAAGGTGACTGGCTCCCGCCGGAGAAACCTGACGGCAGAACATTCCCACCGCAGCGCAAAGTTTCGTTTGAGTGGAGAACAGAGCAATCCAGATGTTGCGGCGCATGATCACAAGAGTTTATCGGGCAGGGAAGCGGCCGTTGGGGTTCAGATATGGGGCAGGTCCGGTTCTAATTCACAGTGGGTTGGTGAGGACACTCCCGGAGTGCTGCCCACAGATCGAGTTCCTCTCGTTCACGGAAGGATATCCCAGTACTGGGGGCAGTCCGTCGGAGGTTATCAGACAGGTAATGCCGGGGTTGGGGTTCAGAGACGGGGCCAGATTCTCTTCCAGAGGGACAGGGTGCTGGTGAGGACACTTGCGGAATGCTTCCCACAGACCTGGTAGCCCTCGTCCACTGAAGGATATCCCGGCACTGGGAACAGTCCGTCAGAGATTGGCCGGAAGAATTCCCGTGAGGAGAGGGGTTGTCCCACCACTAGATGCCGAAGACATTGGTTCTGTGTTCCGTAGAGTTCAGGATGAGGAGGGGGTGGTGATACAAGATCTGAAGGGGACATGAAAGGGTAAAATTTGAGATGTTTCCAACAGTGGGAGTGTCCCGAATGAGGAGGAAGTCTTAGGAGGTGGTGGTTTACAGCAGAGATGTGCAAGAACTACAGTCTTTCTTTCTCCACGGATACTGACTGTCTTGCTGAGTGTTTCAGAACAGTTGGTGAAGAATTCCTGCTGCGTTCCCTTGTCATGTCATGGTGTGAGACTCTCTCAGTTCCCGTCCACTAGGCTGCTCCAGAACTGGGGCATGTTGTGAGATTTTTCCCAAGGAACGGTTGTACATTCTCCTCTCCTCAAACTCCGGTCTGGAGTTGATTTGTCCCAACTTGCCTTCCGAATTTGCAGAGTATTTTTCCCAAGCAGATGGTCATCGATTGAAGTTGCCCATTTTGTGGGACGATTGTTTCGTCTCAAAGTCTATTGCGACCTTTAGTGTTTGACGGGGAGGACGTTGTTCAGTGGGATCCAGATCTACATCCGTAACATGGGGAACGGTGTTAGCTGGAAATTCTGACTGCGGGAGAGGCGGCATGGAGAGAGGGGAGGTGAGGTGGGAGCACCACGCTGTGCGTGGGTAATGAGGAGGGAAGAGCGTTGAGGAGGGAGCGAGGCGCTGTGGGGGCCGGTGAGGGGACCGCTACGTTTTGGGAGTGGCGGTGAGGAGGGAGGGGCGGTGAAGGAGAGCAGCGCTGTGGAAGCGGCGGAGATGAGGGGAAAGACGCGGATGTGACAAACAATTCCATCTTCATTTTCTCCTCTCTCCCGGGGGGGGGGTGTCGACTACTTCCTCTTCCTCTCCGCCTACGTAACCACAGCATTTCTGGAGTTACTGACACTGAGGCCCAACATGGTGAGAGGACTGTGGTCAGTGAGGGCATTGGAGTGGGAGAGGGAGTTAACCGCAAGAGGAGGGTGAACGTGTGTGTGGGAGTTTCCGGGAGAGGGAGGGGAAAGTTGGATGGAGAGAGGGGGAGGGGAGGGTGTGGGGAGGGGGAGTGCGTGTGGGAGTGTCAGGGAGAAGGAGGAAAGGGAGAAGGGTAAGGGAGGGAGGTGAACGGAAGGGGAGGGAGGGCAGAGAGATGGTGGGGAGAGGGACTATTGGGGAGAGGTGAGGGGAGAGGGTAGCAGAGACGGGAGGAACGAGGAGGAGAGAGGCAGATTGAGGGAGAGATTGAAGGGCAGTTGAGGGGAGGGTTAAGGGGAGGAGATTTGAGTGGAAGGTTGGAAAGGAGGTTCGGAAAGGAATGTGGAGTAATGGGGGCTTCTAAGGAAAATAGAGTAAAGGAAATGCTGGATGGGAAGGAGTGGGTGGCGGAAAGATGGAGAGGAGGGAGGGAAAACGAGAGTGGCTGGCAGGTGGGCAGGAAGGGGTGCTGAGACGGAGGGGTATTGACTGTGTGAAACGCTTGGACCCTCAGTCTATCGTCCGTCTCCTTTCAGGCCTCTGAAGTTTATGAAAAGACTCGGGAGGGAGATGAGGATATCTCTTCAATCAGCAAGCTCGGTTCGTGCAGGCTCCTGGTCAACTTCTGGGGCCCAATCGCGATTCCGAACCCTCCCAGGGCCTAGAACGGGCTCCTTGCCCCATTCCAGGTGCTAACTCAGGCGCCGTCGCCCCCTGGCACGGCCAAACCCATGCTCATAGAACCTCCCACGACCTTACCCAGGATCGCATCCATTCACGGGGCCCAAACCAGGCACCATTTGAGGTTATCATGATGGTTGGAAGTCAAGAAAGTTCAGTTCACTAGCTATAAGGTAGAACGATGAGCAACGCTTTTGAAAACCACATTAGATTACAGAGAGAATGTAGAGAGAAAATTTACGAAACCCATAAGTTCCACGATGAAACCCAAATGCCAACTCAGTCACCGATTATCTCCATTGCTTTTTTTCCGACATATCTGCCACACCGAGCACACCCGATACGTGGTTGCCTACAAATATACCTGCTTTCCAGTGAGGGTTAACAACAAAGTGGACTCCACAGATTGCTTCAAAAAATCCATACATGGATTGTATATTGACTGTTGAGAACAGTATTGTACTGGTCCTGGGAGATGTCATGGGGGGACGGAGAAGAATGTTTTGGCCAAATCCACAACGGCATACCATGGTTTTCTTGGGAGCCCAGAAATATCCTCCACCAGGGCGACTATATCGAGTACTGAGAGGCGACGGGGGGTTGGGGGCTTAGTGGGGGGGAGGGGAAGGTATCCTTGTTCAATTGTCGGTAGTCTGCCGTCATGCGACATGTCCAGTTATTTTTGCGGACGGGCCAGACGGGGTTATTAAAAGGGGACGATGCGGTTCTAATGACTCCCTCCCGCAGCATAGCATGGATGGCCTCTGTGATGCCTTGGTGTCCCCCCGGAAACCTGCACTGTCGACTACAGACGACACTGGGGGGACACAACTGGTTTCCGCTTGGCCGCCCCGACTACCACTGTAGCCCGAGCGACTCCAAAGGTGAACTTGCCTTGGTTGGTGTTTAGGGACTGTCCCTTTAATACTGTCCGCAGTATGCATTCAGGCGAGTCTGCAACTTAAACAGCTGCAATTCGAGGAGGTTAGTTCCATGTGGCCATGAGGACTGTGACCTCCCTTGCGGGCAAAATGGAACTCCCCAACCACACGCGACGTGGTCACCCTGGATGATGGTGTGTTTGGCACGCGTGTAGATGCGTGCCATCCACCTCTGTATGTTCCCCCCTGCCCAATCAACAGCGACGGGTATATGTGGCCTCAGGTCTCCGGGGCAGGAGACGGAGGTGGAACAAATGCGCCGGGGGCCCTGGCCTTTATCCTGTGGGAGATGGTGAGTTCTGCCACCCCGTGGGTGAAGGTTCCTGCTGGCGGAGATGGGCTATTTCCTGTCTTATCAGGTCCCGGAGCTCAGCCTTGATGGCAGGAGAGACTGCTCGAGTAGGTGAGGGACAGGGAAGGGTGTCGTCGGGGGCAGGCCGCGTGGCCTGGAGGTTGGGGGCTTGATACCAGGGTGTTTGTGGGTTTTCCCTGACTAGACGTACCCACACAACGCTCTCTCCAGAGCACGTAAATGTTGGAGGTCGGGATCCCATCTATGTTGTTGCGGGCCACCCCTGAGCTCAGCAGGTCCAAGAATAGCCGTTTGCGCGTAAAATGGGGGGTGTGTCTCCAGCCCTCGTCTTTGCCCTGCGGACCTGGGTGGGCTTCCGCCCCTGCAAGAACTCCAGCCATTCCAGTAGCGTGAAGGCGTCCCGCACGGTCTTCCCATTAGCCAGTCCTATGAGGGGCAGGATCACTGGGTCAAATCGGGCGCGCGGAGGTGACCAGGCATCCTGTCCAGGTACCTTCTTCAGTACTCTCCTCGTCAGTATCCAGCCAGATATCCCCATCCCCAGTCATGCGTCCAGCTTCTCGCCGCGCTGGAACAGGGCTCGAATTTTAAATGGATCTGGCTGCCAGCCAGACCTGCGGGAGGCTTGTGTCTTCTGTACTTGAATAAGATGACTGACGACCTCGGTACCGCTGGCCTTGAGGTCATTGGCTCTGGTCTGGGCAGTCTGAACTGTCTCCCGCAGCTGCAGCATATCTGCTGGAATGTCTCGATCTCTTTTTCCCTCTGCAGGCAGGCATACTACAACTGATCAGTAATCTCGATCTGGCTCCTCAGGAGAGATGCCAGGAGCCAGAAGGTACCCCTTTGACTCCCTTTGGCACAGGGGAACCTCGAATGCTGGAAGAAGGCCAGCACGTCTTGTCCCAGTTTCTCACCACTTCGATCTAACTGCTCAGCCCAGTCCACTGGCTTACCGTGGTCTGCCAGCATGCTGGCCAAGCTACCAAATCCATCAGTATCATCTGTCCACGCAGGGATTCTCTCCTCTATGCCTGCGCTAGCCTCTCGCCCCCAGTCCCAAAGCATCCTCCCCTCGTCCGTGTCCAGTCAAGACCTTTAAGACCCTGCTCGCAGCGCCAAAAGTTGTTTGAAAAGGTTCCTTTGGACTTCAAGATGGAGGGATCTGATCACACTTTGCATCTTAAAAATAGTTTAATCGAAAAGGCAAACTCCGTAATGGAATGAATAGAAAAGGATGCACACTCGCACACACACACACACACACACACACACACACACACACACACACATACACACACACACACAATGACTGGTTACATATGATCAAGGAATAAACGAGACAAGGCCTTAACACCCTGATACTGGAGAAGCATTAGCTCTGACGCAACCAGGAACCTACTAGGGCGCTCCTCAATCTCGTGGCAGTTCCCACACTTAACAATGGTCTCTTCAGCGTTGTTCCACGATTCCTGGGGCAGTCGAGAGAGAGAGAGAGAGAGAGAGAGAGAGAGAGAGAGAGCCAGGAAGATGTGGCCCTCTTATAGTGCTGGAAGGCTGAGTGGAGCCAGACCAGGTAATTCAAATGATTTGGGGTCAAGGACAAATGTTTTTACCAAAGCCAATGGTCAGGTATTACCAGGAACAAAGGTTTATGCCTAATGGATGGGGGTGGAGCCAAACCTTGATTGAGAGTGGTGTCGCTTCCGACCCAATGAGCAATTCTGTCCTCTGACCAGATGTGTCAGTGTTGTCACTGTCACATGACAGCCATATGATTGCATGCTACCCCTGGGCAATGTTGTCGAGCAGGTGGACAATGGAGTGCAGGTGCATCGGCCACTTAAAATGGCCCCACAGGCATATTCCGCAGTGAAGAAGGATTTTGGCTGTTACCCGAAGGACGTGATTAAATTGGAAAAAGAGCAAAACTGATTTACAGAGATGTTCCTCGGCCGAGGGACTGAGTTCGAAGGAAAGGTTGGACAGGTCTTTACACCTTGAAGCGTGGGAGACGAAGGAGTACTTTTCGATGTGTACAACATCATGAACGGCACACTTAGAGTGAGCGGTCTTATTTCCAGGGTTGGGAAATAGAAAATTGGAGGACATAATTTTAATATTAAAGGTGAAACGTTTAATGAGAGTCTGAGAGGCAACTTTTTTTTTCCACAGCGAGTGGTTGATATATAAAACCAGCTGCCAGAGGAAGTGTATGAGGCAGGTACGTCTGACAAATTTAAGAAGTGTGCGAACAGGCATATAGATGACGAGAGTTCAGAGGGACATTGGTCAAGGGCTGGGAAATTGGAGTAGCTTGAATATACAAATTAGTCTGCATGGACAAGTATGGATCGAAGACCCTTTTCCGTCCTGTACAATTCAACGATTCTCTGACTCCGTCTGCCTCGCCGAATGAAGGAAAGCGTCTCCAATGGAGTTCTGTGCAGATAAACTCGAAAGTCATTCTGGATTTCTGGACATCACTCGTTACTCAGTACCCTGACTAACATCCGCTTGTATTGTTGCTCCTTATTGAAGCATGACTCACTCTGCATGAAACTCAAGTTTGTCTTCTCCTGATAACTGTGCAGAACATCGAAATAAAACTTTCCATCTCAATGTCAACAACTCGTCCAGTTCAGAAGCATCCGGATTTTTTTTCATCAAGTCCTTGGAACTTAAGTCTAAACCATTAACATCTTACACTTCAGTGACAAATGCAGAAATTTGTTTCTGTCCACGGGTAACAGTGCCCGCGACACGCGCACGTCCACACTTTGTTTCCTGTCGCTAGGTCGCTGAGAACGCCGAACCATCTGGAACTTCGCCAACTTGATCATGTGTGACTGAAACATTGCAGCTATGACGAAAGGTTATTTGATGTGGTTTTCTTTGTTTGGAACAAAGAGATTATAGAAAGTTAGCTGAGGTGTTCAATACAATTCGTAACTGAATAATCCATGCAGAGTCAATAGGAGGACTCTTTTTTATAAAGCATCAATAATCTGTAGGAAAAAATCACAGAAACCGTTGGAAGGATAAGAGTGGTCATATAATCCTACAGGTAGGGCTTGGGGTATGCAACTCATTGCATGAACGCGCAGTGAAGTCAAAAGCATCATCACTGCAATAAAGTAGAAAGATGTTAAAGGTTGGTAGTGGAAGATTGTTATTCAGATGAATAACATCTGTGTTATTCATCACTGTGACAAGTGATGTGGCGCAGGGATCACTGCCAGGTCCCCTGTTGTTTGTCATCTATATACATGATTTGGACAACAATGCAGTTAAAAGGTTAGTACGTTTGCGATGACACCAAAGTCAGTGGCGCAGTGGACAGAGGAAGTTATCTCTGATCACTGCAGAATCCAGATGAACTG
Organism: Rhina ancylostomus; assembly: GCA_030265395.1. Classification (NCBI taxonomy): domain Eukaryota; kingdom Metazoa; phylum Chordata; class Chondrichthyes; order Rhinopristiformes; family Rhinidae; genus Rhina; species Rhina ancylostomus. The sequence continues at coordinate 336,525 of JARFYF010000070.1, forward strand.
GGAACATCGGGCAAAGAATTACGTGGATTATAATTTTAGCAAAGCAAGGTGTTGCGGTTTGGTCAGTTAAATCTGAGCAGGCATACAGAACAAGTGGCAGGACTGTGCAGCGTGTTACAGATCAGAGAGACCAAGAGGGTACAAGTCCATCCTTTTCTTAAAGTGATAGCATAGATAGACAGAGCGGAAAAGAAATCTTTTGGAACGCTTGCTGACTCAGTCAAGGCGCTGAATGCAGTAGTTGGGACTTCATGTTGCAACTGTACAAATCGTTGCCGAGACAACATTTGAGAGTGTTCTGTGCGGTTCTGGTAGTCGAGCAACAGGACAGATGTCGTTGATCTGGAATGGATACAGAAAAGATTCACGAAGATGTTACCAGGTCTGGAGGGCTTGAGTTACAATCAGAGGCTGGATAGGTTTGGGCATAGGATGGTCACAGTCATGTTTCAAGGGTAGCGGAGTCTACAACTGGAGGGCACATGTTTAAAGTGATAGAGGAAATATATAAAAGGGATTGAAGAGCAACTTTACCACAGAGAGGGTGTTGGATATATGGAAAGGTCTGTCAGAGAGGTAGTAGAGGCGGGTAATATTATGATGTTTAAGAGACATTTCGACAGATATATTCACAGGACACCTGCTCAGATATGGTCAAAACGCAGGGAAGTGGGACCAACTCGGATTTTCTCTGTACTCTGCGGTTGATAAAATTATCTCATGTGTTACGTATCAGCAAAAATACAAAAACAGTGCGTCATGATTAAATGTTAGAATTAATTTATTAATGACTACCTGTAATAGTAAGAGAAATAAAAATGTTCGATATCAGACATTGACCCCAAAGTAAACAGGAAGTGTGGATGTGGAAAGTTCCCAAACCCCAAATCTAGGAACAGTTCTCAAAGTTCAGTTCAGCAAGTCATGGAGCAAAACGATGAACAAAGGCTTCTGAAAACCACAGGAGAATTGTTGAGCAAATGTAGAGAGAAGGAGTTTACGAATTCCACAAGTTCCACGATGGAACAGTACGACACCTCAATCACCGAAGAACTCTTGTTGTTTTTAGTCCGAGATATCTGCCACTTCGAGGGCACTCGATACGTGACCGCCAATAGGTATACTGTACCTGATTCCTGGTACAGGTTAACGACAAAGTGGACTCCATAAATTGCTCCAAAAATGGATGGATGGATTGTATTGTGGCATTCACTTGTAGAGTCTGGTAGTGTTACCAACTTTCTCTCTCTCTCTTTCTCTCTCTCTCAGTCTGTGCAGTTGCCAGCACGTCAGTGTATTCAACTTCAGACTCAAACATAATTCCAGTTACAGACGCTTTTTACGCTCCCATTCGTAGCAATCAGATAAAGCCACACACACACTGCCACACTACTGTCCGGGTTGTTAAGGGACACTCACCAAGCAACAAGCTGACTTGTAACTCATGGAATATTTATTGAAAACTCAACAGACTTACAGTCAGATTTGGATGTTATGTACAGAGCTTCCCATTTAATGTAAACAGATACTTTACTCCATACTTCAGTTGCTCCCTGAATTTCCTTTGTGTCAGTCCATAGATACACGTGTTAGTACAGGTGCTGAGCAGCCGCAACATGAACCCAAACTGCTGCACGATGTATACCGGTGTATTCAGATATTTGTCTGTGTAAAAATAGTTCTGCACTTGCCATCTTATAGAGTGTATTACATAGGGCACCCACAACAATATAAAATTAGCTGAGAGAGCGAACAACAACACCATTGATTTTCTTCGGTTTTCCACCTCTGAATCCTTCTGATTATCACTGTTTGTCCGGAGTCCCCGGCGGACTCGATTTGCCGCTATAATGTGTCTGACGGTTAAAGCATTGGACAGCATTATTAAGCAGATTGGTAATAAGGGAGTCAGGATACTGTCAAATACTTCGTATCCTTTCCACACAGGAGAAGTAAAGTATTCGGCTTTTTGAACGCAACGCCAGGAAACGTAATCAATTATGATGTGAGGATCCACGGTGAAATAAAAAGGAACACTTCTCACACAACTCACTACCCCCACTGTCACTGAAACCACAGTCGCTGTTCTTTCGGTACAATATTGTTTCCTCATCTTTTGACAGCAAATGGCGATGTAGCGATCGAATGTGAAAACGACGGTGAACCACACTGAACAGTTCATGGCTGCAAACCGCAGCACAAGTGTAAGAGCGCAGACAGGAGTGATTAACAAGAAATCAGCAAACAAATAGATGTTATTAATCTGCACCAATAAAACAGCAACGATGACCACCATCAGATCCGCTACTGCCATTGCCACAAGGTAGCGGGTGATGCATTTTGAGAGACCACATTTTCCGCCGGACAAGATCACAATAGCTATTACGTTAACTGTATGAATAATGAAATAGAAAGTCATAGAACATGGAGCAGTACAGAATAGGATCATGCGCTTTATCTCACGGTGTTGTGCTCAAAGAATAACGTCAAATCGAAAAATGTTCAAATGGATATATTCGTTAAACCAGTCCGTTTCTGGGACTCGCCACCCACCTTTCCATCCCGTACGCTCTTACCTTCATCACATGCAAATGATACTGAGAAGAGTTTTGCAAGAATTATACATGAGGGGGATTCCTCAAATAAAGGTAAACCGTGAAATATCTCGCAAATGTGTTGGGTCGAATCGAGTGCTACCAAGACTCATCAGCTGCGTTCTCCCCACCACAGTACTAATCCTCCATGGATGTAAAGATCCGATTTTGCTGGGCATCTTCGGGTGGGCAGCAAGTCATTGGATGCCCTCATTGACTACGGTGCATTAGCTGCCTGACTACAAATGCCTCAGCGTTTGTTGGAGGCAAGATTGGTTCGTTACCTTGACGTGCTTCCTGGTCTGTGAATTTTACATGAGTACCAAAGTATTTGGGAACTACAGGTGCATTTAAGAAACCATAAAAGCTGACTCATGATTGAAGAAAAGTAAAACATATTTTAGAAGACCAGTTCGATTTCTGATATTCAAATAAGATGAATCAATAATGTTCATCACATAAACAATGCTGTCTCTCCAATCTCCAGATCTGGAAACCCATTCGTGAATCGTGCCACAGGACCCGCGTCGAACCTAACTGGTGCAGAAGAAAGACTAGTTTTCTGTGGTGCAGCAGGTCTCACCCGTGCTGTAAATAAAACCTGCTCACTTGTTTGAACGAGCTGCATCGATGGTAAGGTTACCTTTGGCAGCACAATGATGCAAATGACCAAGGAACTTAGCAGCAAAAATATCATGTTCTACGTTGTAACATTTACATCGAAAAATCAGTGCCATAATAAAGAGAGACAGTTTTGGTACCTTACCAGGAATACCGATCGCTGCAAGTACAGGAAAATAAATGCTTGCTATGGAGTAAATTGCTGGATATCCCATGTTCTGACTGAAGATTTAAAAAGATTCTGCTGCCCATGCGCCGACGATTTGTTTAAGAAGCTCTTATATAACAGTGGAAAAGTGCAATGCAATCCTCCTCACTCTCCCACTGAGATAATTACTGGCTCCCTCATCACTTACATCATCGTCAATCCATTGTGAAACGTATTTTTACCCAATGTGTCGCTGCGGAATACATGTCATCCCTTGGGAGTTACAATCTTGAAGGATGTACTCCAATATACGTTGGAATCATTTTACAGAAGGAAATAATGCAATTTGCATGTAGAATGATGAAGGTACACAACGGGGAAACAGACTCTTCAACCCAACTCTCCACACTGACCAAGCTGCTTACCTGACCTTGTCCCATTCACCTGGGTTTGGCCCATGTCCGTCTCAGCCTTTCCAATCCATTTACCTGTTCAAATGCCTTGTCAACGTTGTATTCTACCTGTTTCGACAACATCTTCTGGCAGTTATGTCTATTACCCATCATCATCCATGCGATCATCTTGCCCCTCAGGTCGTCCTCAAACATTTTCCCTCACTTCTTAAACTTATGTCCTCTCATTTTAGACGACCCTACCTGTGAAAACGACCCACTTGGTTTTCTGTACCTCCTTCAACTTCGTACACTCCGGGGAAAACAGCCCCAGCCTATCCAGTCTCTGCTTACAAGTCAAGTGTCCAGTCCTGGCAAAATACCCGTGAAGCCTTTCTGCACCTTTTCCAAGTTAATGATGTTCTATAGTTGGGCGATCTGAACTGTACACAATGCTTTAAGCGTGATCAACTACAGAATTGTAGAGCTGAAACTGGCATTTTAATACCAGAGTCCCAACTCTGGTATTAAATGCCTTGACCAATAAAGGCAAACCTGGAAAACGCCTTCTTTACCACTCTGTGTCGCCACTTTCAGAAAACTGTGTACTTGCACACCTATATCTCCCTGATCTACAATATTCGTCTCGGCCTGATAATTTACTGCTCAAGTTCTGCACAAGTTTGCCGTCTCAAAATGCAGTCTTCGCAATAGTCCGAGTTAAGTTTTATCTTCCTTTCCAAGGACAACTTCTCCACTTGACCTAAGTCCTGTTGTCATCTTGGATCACCTTCCTCACTGTTCACTGTGCCACTAATTTTGGTGTCATCCACAAACATACTAACCATAACTCATACATTCTAATATAAATCGTTAATATAGTTGACAAAGAATAGTGGAGCCAGGGACAATCCCCGTGGCACACCCCTTGTGAAAGTCGTTCAATACGGAATAACAACTACCAACCTCTGACAGCTTCCATCAAGCCATTTTGTACGCATTGTGATCTAAACTTCCACAGCATCATATCACCTTGCCAACTGCCGTGCTAAAGACTACGTGCACAACATGCAGTGCCATGCCCGCGTCAATCCTCTTTGCCCCCGCATGAAAATATTCTATTACATTCGAGAAGCACAATTTCCCATGCAGAAAGCCATGCTGACCATCCCTAATCAGCCCTTGCCTTTCCAAATACAGGTCGATACTATCTCTTAATTAAAGGCACAACTTTAGACACCCGGCCGTCTTTTTGCACTGCACTCCTAGTTAACGATGATCGATTCTTCGCTAGCTTCCCATAATTTCGTTGGATATATTCTTTCAGGCCCCAGTAAGTTATGCAAGTAGACACTCTTAGAGACCGACAACAGCTCAAATTTTACAATGTGGAAATGTTTCAGGATATCAGAATTTTCTTACATTAATTGCTTTGTTTCCCTGGTCGCCTCCGCTGTAAATACAGACTAAAAGACTTCAATTAAGACCTCGCCCATCTCCCGAGTGCCCACTCAGATTGCCACATTGATCCCTGAGGGAACGTAAACCATCCATGATTACCATTTCGTTCTTATTTTACTTACAGAATCTCTTGCTGTGTAAGTACCCGCTCAGTCAGTGCGTTGCACACAATAAGCAGCCTCTTGGTGCAAACATGTTCTTCTTCGGATCCCCTCCAAACTCATGCCCTCCACTTTTACATTGATAAGCAAGGGGGCATGGTTTCCAAGTATACACACTACACATGCTCCACTTTAAGTTGTATGTCTCTGTCTGGTCCTTCTCAGCATCTTCTGTTCCAGGGAAAACAACCCCATCTAATTTATCTCCCTTAACCCGAAAACTTCATCACGGACGGGATGCGAGTGAAACTCCACTGCAGTGGATAGCCCGAATGATTGAAGTCTGAGAAGTGGAGAAATTCTTCTCTCAGTGGATGTCGCGCATTAAGAACTTTCTAACACAGAATGCAGTTATTGAAGCAATTCCCAATTTATTCAAGGAGAAGTTAGATATTGTTTCCTTTTCCTCAAGGAACCAAGGAACATGGGGAAAGCGGTTGTTTGACGTTGAATTTATCCATGCACCCATAAGCCGCAAAAACCACGCAAATAAATAGTGCGAAAGCAATGAAATAACAAATGTGTTATTGGGTTTGTGGACGGTTCAGAAATCTGGTGGCTGAGGGGAAGAATCTTATCGCTATGTGTGGATTTATAGTCTCCTGTGCCTCTTCCTGGTGGCATTAACGAGAAGAGCGCATATCCCGAACGTCCATATTGATGGATGCCATCTTTCTGAGGCACCGCCTCTTGCAGATGTCGCGATGGCAAGGAGGATTGTTTCCGTAATGGATCTGACTGAGTCTATATTCTTCTGCAGCCTGTTGTAATGCTGTGCATTGGAGGCTCCTTACCAGACCGTGATACAGCTCGTTAGAATGCTCTCCACCGCAAATCTACAGAAATTTGTAAAGGTCTTTGGTGACATACCAAATCTCCTCCAACTCGTTATGAAGGAGAACCGTTGTAATGCCTTCTTCATGATTTCATCAACGTGCTGAGTTGAGGATAGATCATCTGACGTTGACACCAAGGAAGTTGAAACTGCTCACACGTTCCAATGGGGGCAACTCAATGTGGACCAGTGCAAATTCGCCCAACTTGCTCTTCCTGAAGTCCACAATCAAATCCTTGGTCTTGCTGACGTTGAATACGAGGTTTTGTTGGGACTCCACTCAACCAGCCGATCTATGAAACACATGTACGCTTCTTCGTCGACATCCGGGATTCCAACAACAATGGTGTTATCGGCGAATTTACAGATGGTATTTCAGTTGTGTTTATCCACGCAGACAGAAGTGTTGAGAGAGAAGAACAATGGGCTAAACAGGCATCCTTGAGGTGCGCTTCTGTTGATAGTCAGCGAGGAGGAGATGGCATTACCAATCCGTACCGATTGTGATCTCCCGATGAAAACGCTGAGGACCCAGTCCCAGAGCGATTTACAGAGAAAAAGGCTTTGAAGCTTGGTGATTAGTACTGAGCGGGGTGATTGTGCTTAACGCCGAGTTGTAAACGATAAACTGCAGGCTGGTGTATGTTTTACGGTTGTCTTGGTGCTCCAAAGAGCTAGTGAAATTGCGTTTGCTGTAGATCCAAATGTGCCCTCACTAAGGTCTTGTAAATCTTTAATATAACATCGCAACTTCTATACCCAATCCTCTGACCGATGAAAGCAAGTCTACCAAAAGACCTCTTCATTTCTTCGTTTTCCTTCGACGCCAATTTCAGTAAATTATGTATTTATGCTTCTTGGTCCGTATGTTCTGCAAACCTCCTCAGAATCACACCTTTCACTGTGAAAATTCTTCTCTGCCACAATGTTCATCCGGATCAAACTCACAGAGAACCCAAATGCGGCACACCAATACACGACTAGAGTCAGGATACTTCCTCAGGACAAACACAGGCAATAACTGGAAGGAATCTTGCCTTG
>JARFYF010000070.1:350242-361380 GCA_030265395.1 Rhina ancylostomus
CTCCACACTATCCACAACACCGCCGATCTTAGTGTCATCCGCAAACTTACTAACCCAGCCTTCCACCCCCTCATCTAGGTCATCTATAAATATAACAAAAAGTAGAGGTCCCAGAACGGATCCCTGCGGGACCCCACTGGTCACTGCCCTGCAATCCGAGGGCACTCCCTCCACCACAATCCTCTGCTTTCTGCCGTCAAGCCAACTCCTAATCCAGGCAGCTAAGCTTCCCTGGATCTCATGGCCCGTGACCTTCTGGAGAAGTCTACCATAAGTAACCTTATCAAACGCCTTACTAAAATCCTTATAGACCACATCTACCGCACTTCCCTCATCAATCTTCTTTGACACCTCATCAAAGAACTCTATCAGGCTTGTGAGGTAAGATCTTCCCTTCACAAATGCATGCTAGTTTCCCCTAATCAGTCCATTTTACCGTCGATGCTCCACTATGCCGTCCTGGACATCCACATCTGCAACAGACCCATCGTCGGGCAAAGGTAGTGTGCTGGCTGATTCGTCCACCTATTTCTCTGAGATTCTGCCAGACTTTCAGTGTTTCAAGTCCATCCTTCATCAGTGGGCCTGCTCGGTTGGCGGTGGTACTGCCTTGGAAGTCCTGGCTGAGCGTTTCCAGCATTCTCCTTGTTGAGTCCATGTCATGGCCCCATGATTCGTGAAATAGGCAAAGACTTGAGAAAGAATGCAGAAGAGATAAATTAGAATAATTCAAGGAGGGCAAAATTTCAATTCCCTGAGAAGTCGGGTTAATCCATAGATCTGTAGTCGCTCACTTTGGAACATAAGCACTTGCGAGAAAACCTAATGGAGATGGCTATAATTTTGTGCGACATTGACAGCGTATCTAGATAGAAACATCTCCAAATGGCTGAATGGTCGTGAATTTGGAGCCTTAGAATAAATAAGCAGTCAGTAGATTACAGCCTAAATGCAGAGAGTTCGGGGCAAATGCAGGTGGCAGATTGGGTAAACAAAACCTCTTCAACAAACACGGATATCAATGATAACGGTGGTAAAGGGGTGGTGGGCGGGACTGAGGCTCTGAGTGAAGACGTTCCATTTGTCTGTACAGGAAGACAGGCTGGAGTACGTGTCGGAATAGAGGAGGAGTGAGGAGAGAGATTCCAAAGGGGAAAAATAGACGGACGTCACACAGTGTGAACAAATGCTCTGGATATATTAGGATGTGTCCTACTTTGCTATGGGAATCTGGAATCCAGTGAACACAGGAACTTACACAAATCCTTTTCCGGGAAATGGTGAGCGACGGGAATTCCATCCATGATCCACTGACCAGACTACACTAAATGACATAGAACACAGAACATTGCATTACAGTATAGGCCCTTCAGCAAGCCTTCCCTCCCACATAGCCCTCCATTTCTCTATCATTTATGCGGCTCATTGTATTGCATAACATGACGATTGAACCTCGCGCACATTCACCGTTGACCGTCTTTCTGAATTATATGTGAGGACTGATGTGAATATTTCTCTAGAACGAAACATCTTCTTTCAGGATGTTGATGGGGTGAATTCCGTGCCGTTTCTGGTGCAAGGAGAATAATTACTGTGAACGTCAATAGAGGCGCGGTGACGTGCATCGCAGGGACTGACGACCAGGAGTGCACAACAGTCGATCACGAAAACGAAAGATAAACAGAATGTGTGTTCGAGGGTCGGGCCGCAAAGTATCAAATGACACAAAAATACGAAAATCTTGTTAAATAATCCGCCGCAATCTGTTGTCTGATGGAACATGTCTCGCCGTGCTGCAGCTCCTGTTTCACCCATTTAAAGTTTGCACCCTGGAACTGATGGGAGTTAATCATTCATCCGAGATCGTATAGAATTGTCTATTTTTAACACATCAACTGGAACAGTTGAATATGTAAAAATTGGCTTTTGTATACCTCACATCAGCTGCTAGGAAATTAAGTATTTGTTTTAGATTTTCTTTCATCTACGCGTAGCTCAGTCCTGAAAGATGTCAAGCTTCCTTCCAGTCCTGAAATTCAATAAGAAGCTGAATCCCTGGTAAGACCATGTGACATCGCCTGTCGCACAATCCGCACGATATGTACCTGATTTGCAAAGCTGAATTTCTTGTCAATAATGACCACAAGATATTAATTGTCTGTGACTCGTCATGGAATGCCATTATAGTTAAAGAGTTATACAACAGAGAAACAGCCAATATGGCCTACCGTTCCATGCCAAATAATATTGCCATCTAAGCTAATCCCACTTTCAGGGTTTTGCCTAAATCTCTCCGATCATTTCCGATTCTAGTAACAGTCTAAGTATCTTTTCAGTTCTGTTCATGTCCCTGCCTCAACCACTTCCTCTGAGAGCTTATTGCATATACTGAGCAGCCTCTGAGAAACGTTGTTTCCCAGATTCCCATTCAATCCGTTCTCTCACTTTAAACTATAGCCCTCTAGTTCATGATTCCCCAACTCTGGGACAAAGCCTGTGCACAGTCACCTAATCAATACCACTAAGAAATCCATAGACCTGTATAAGATCACCCTCTCATTCTCAGACGGTCCAACGATAAAAACCTGCTCAATCTCTCTCCATACCTCAGTCCCTCGACTCGCGCAGCGTCCTCGTAAATCTCCAAATAAGTATTTCCAGGTAAGTAGCACATTTCCCACAGCTCACGCTATACCAAATGTGGCCTCACCAAATATTATACAACTGAAATATCCTATCTTCTGTACTCAATAACCTGACTGAACGCTAGCGTGCCAAACTCCTTTTTTCAATACACTGACTACGTGCGATGGCAATTTCAGGGGATCATTCTGCTATTGAATGTCGACAATGTAGGAATTAACCATATCTTGCTGCAAAAGATAATTGACTGACAGTTTTATGCTGATGGACTTGCCACCTGTAAGCCCATACCTGAAGGTTGTCTAGCATGTACAACATTGGCTGCTTCGTTTTTTTATTATGAGTCTGAATGGAATTGAATTTAGTGTAATCACCAGAGACCATCCTTCTTCTGACCCAATGATAGAAGGAAGGAGACTGATGCATTGCAGAAGATGGATGGGCCAAGGTCACGGCCAAAGGACGTCTCGAGGCTGTGATTGTTCACCTCTGACACCCACAAGTGTTCCTTCGTGGGAGATGTGACTTCAACGAGTGGAATGTTTCACGTTGAATCCAAATGAACCAATTTCACCGAGACTGATTAATGTTAGGCTCTGTCAGAAGCTGCCAAGATATTAACGGCAATTACCCACACCTCACTGCTACAACAGAACTCTCTTGCTCTAATTGAACAAATCTTTGACGAGTTCTGGTGCCGAACATTCAGCATCGGTCATTGTGTTATCAGTAAATAAGAGCAGACCTATAAGCGAAGGCGTTAACAAATCGGATTACTTTTTTTCTGGCCACTGCCAGTCTCACCTCAGGCCAGAACTGGTACAAAAAAACTGGGTGAATCCTAGGAATCTATCAGTGGGAGACTGGTCCTGGGAGTCATTCCTCCGAACAGTGCAGTGAGTGGATGAACCCGGACACCCCACCAGTCACTTGGCGAGAGATTGGTTCCTGCCACTCTCTCCTCTGGACAGTCCTAATGCAGACTGAGCGGATGAATCATGGCCCCGAATGTCTGAAATTCACCCCGTCAGAGGCAATCAGCCTGTGAACCCTTTCGCTCACCAGCAATGGAATGGCAGATTTGATTTACTGAAGAACGGTTACTCCTTCTTTGTCTTGCAATCAGTATCTCTGCATGTCCCATGATTCACCTGGTTTCAATTGACCGACCTGGAATTTTTATTGTAATTTTCAAATGTCAGCATAATTACAAGAAGCCTTTTCAATCAGTAATTCGTGGAAGCTGACGGACAGCTTGGAGTTGCAAGGTTTGATTTCAATTCCTGAGCCCAGAAAAGGCGAGACATCCAACCAGGTGTTCTGCATTATGCACTTGTTTGCAAACTTACTCAGCTAATCAGCAACTCATTCGATGTGACAATTGTTGATTATTTGTAGTCGAATTTGTGTTATTTTTAATTTTTGATGGCGTCAGGCGTTTACATTCACATTGACACCATTCACCAACAAAGAAAAAGCGTAGACACGTGTCGCTGATTGTTATACAAACCTTGCAAATCCAGGAAAGACTGGAATCCTCAACCGATCATAACTGTGATTTCTTCACCAGCACAAATGAAAAAAGTGTAGATTCGGTACAGGTTTGGGTCACCACTTCTGCCAACCCAGTCCTGAAGTTTTAGATAAACCGATTCTTCTGCAACATCAAACACCTTCAGACACAATGGGCATTTTTACAATACAGGAGAAATTTTCAATATTTACTGAAAACTTTTGCGCAAGATCCAACTCGCTTTCGTTAAAAAGAATATTCACCAGGAAGACTTAGTTCTTTAACAGCTGTCATGAGGTTTTTGGAAGTATTTTAGCTCACCACTATTTGCAGGGACCCACTCTCACTTCAGTCCGATCCCGGCTGAATGTTGTCTAATTCCGATCTGTTGGAGCATGGCGACGTCAACTGGACGCAACAGGAACTGTGGGCAGAGCAAAGAATAGTTCAATACTTAATACTCTGTGGTGTATGTTTTATCAACATATCCATAATGTCATGTCATTTGAAACATCTGATTCTTATTGGTGCGATCCATGAAAACACAGGAAAGGAAAGTTATTTTCTGTCGTTTTCTTTTGGTGATTATCGGTGAGCGTCTTGCCTACTGTGGACTTCATCAGTGTTCCATTCCAGGCCAATTCATCTTGCAAAATTTTAATCTTCTTCGGCAAAAGCTGCACCATATGTGTTCCCTCATCCTCCTGAAATTAGTGTTTTATTTCAGAGCATAATTTATGAAAATATTAAAATGCAAATGTTAGTGTGAGTGAGTTTCAGTCGTCATTTTATTCATTATAATTTACTCTAATACGGTCAATGAATCAGGTATAGGGATCCCGCTCCCAGCTTTTCCCAGCAAATCAATGAACGGATCATTGCGGCTTATCGTTTCTTCACTTTGTTTGTACAGGGTTAAATGAATTAAAAATAATACTGTGTAATTTCCCTTGAGAGGCCAAGTTCATTGCACAGTGACATAATGATTAAAAATAGTTCACGCTGATGATTGTTCAGTGGGTTGTATTTGTTGTGACTCAGAAAATGTTCATACTAAGAGTTTGAAAACCACTCACCAGTACACATTGGCAGTTGGTACGTTCTGTGCAACTGATCGCTGATTCAAATGGAAAAATGGGATATCCAGCAATTTACTACATAGCGAGCATTTATTATCCTGTACTTGCAGGGGTTGGTATCCCGGGTAAGATACTGCAATCGGCTACGATGTGTCTGGTTCCTTTATCTTTTACCAGTTGTACTGTAGAATAGTCGCGTTGTTAATTTCACCTTTTTATTCATTGCTAATACTGAGATTGTTCCAGCGTTTTACCTTTCCCGACTTTCCGAATCTTTACTGGTCTATATTGTTTTGGGTATGAGTCTGTATCAGTCGAGAAACTTGAATTTTTGCACGACACGCAGAAAATCTTCACTATCGTCGTTATACTTGCAATGAACTTTCCAGCAATGAACTTTCCAGTTTATTTCTAAATCCCATCCCCCTTTTACAGTTCGGCATACATCTGCCGAAATGCCGATTCAATTTCTGCAGTGATGTGAACGATCTCCTCGTTTTCTCTTTTGATTTTTCTTCAGTTTTAATTGAAATTTACGATTCCGGTTGGCAAATATGCTACACCAGAATTACAGTCTCTCTGTATTCATTTCACCATCGCTATCAATGCTCCCTTCAGCATTTTGTGCGGCAATGATAGGCTCAGTCACGATGATTGGGGCGATCAGCCAGTCACCAGTAAGTTTGGCGTGGACTTCAGAGAGCCCGCCGCTCGAAACTGCTGGAATGTTTCGGTGCAACTGTCACTCGACTCCGCCGTTGTAGTTCCGAGCCCGGACGGACTGGATTCAGCCGTGTTTTATTCCTTTAAATCAAATAAAACGCATCTAGTTTTGCGCTTCCGGAATTAACTTTTCGTTTTTGTTTCTTGCTTGCAGTTAATCTAATGGCGATTGTGATCCTGTCTCGCGGAAAATGCGGACTCTCCAAATGCATCACCCGTTACCTGGTGGGAATGGCTACAGCTGATTTAATGGGTGTTATTATTGCTGTTGTACTTGAGCAGATTAACAATATCTATGTTTATGCCAGCTCTTTACTCATTACTCCGATTTGCGCTATGACGGTTGTCCTGAGGATCGCAACCATGGACTCTTCTGTTTGGCTCACGGTGGCTTTCACGTTCGATCGCTGTATCGCAATTTGTAGTCAAAAACTGCGAGAAAGATATTGCACCGAGAGAACAGCAACTGTGGTGATAACAATTATTGCTACAGGGAGCTGTGCGAGGTGCGTTCCTTATTACTTCGCAGTGGAACCTTACATTATCATTGACAACGTGCCCTGGCGTTGTGTCGGCAATGCTTTGTATGGCACTTCACCCGTGTGGAAAGCATACCAGTTATTTAACAGTATCATTACACCGTTAATGCCGATCTGTTTAATTGTATTGTTCAATGCCATAACAGTCAAACATATAATAGCGGCCAACAGAGTCCGCCAGGGACTCCGGACCAGCAGCGAAAATCAGAAGGATCCAGAGGTGGAGAACCGGAGAAAGTCAATGATATTGTTGTTCGCTCTATCAGCCAATTTCATATTGTTGTGGATACCTTATGTCGTATATTCCACCAACTGGCAGGCTCAAAATTATTTTTACCAAGACAGATATTTGAATACACCGACATATATCCTGCAACAGTTTGGGTTTATGTTGCAATTCCTCTGTACCTGCACCAACACTTGTATCTACACACTGTCTCAGAGGAAATTCAGAGAGCAGCTAAATAATGGAATGAAACAGCTGGTTACATTAAATGGACGGCTTTGTAGGTAAAATTCGTCTAATTGCACCTTCTATTGAGAGTTTAAATAAAACTTCTGAAAGATTCGTACGTTTGGTAAATGTTTCAAAATTCGATGTAGCCAGATGCAAGAAAGCAACAGCCTGCTCGTTCCCGCAAAGGCAACTAAATTTTGTTCAGTAGGGCAGCTGAGCTACCGAAATATGTGCTGGTATTGTGATTGTTGCATTGGTAATATATATAATCAAATTCTTGAATTAGTTCGTGGATCTGGAGCAGCGAAATAGCTGCCTGCTTTGATTCTTACATTGACAGGTTTAGATTACAATTACAAATCACCCGATTATCAATCCTTGTAACAGAAGTGAATATTCTGTAGAAATTCAATGGGAAACAAAGTTAGAGTCAGATAAATTGATCCAGAGTGTATCGGATTCCTGTGGAAGTAGTATACAAAACATGTTGACTCTTGCTTATTCACTGAGAAAACTCGCGGCAAAGAAATGGTCATGGTTTGCAGAACTTACTGTACGTATATAGTGAGAAGGGTTGGTATCAGAACTGTGTCCGTGACATGCAAAACAATGATCGCCCGCACAATACATCATTGACTAATATTTCATGGCGCAGGGGAACAACGTATCACATTGACCTGAATACGTCGCACCAGAGACAAGAAATTTGTCCCAATTGCTTGCCTCAATGCGTGGCAAACCTCTCCACACCTCTCCATTCATGCACAAATTTTCACATTTCGGTGGAGAGGCTCATTTAGATTTTTTTTAAAAAATATCCTTTGAATTAACTGCCTGTCGATGAAGCTGTTTGCAGATAAGGACCGCTATGCACGTTGCGAAGTTGCTCGAATTCGCATTTCAGGCAGCTTAATTAGGTTGGGTCAATGCCGGAATCCGATTCAACGAATAGATTCCACTGATCTGACGAATGGTCTTCGAAATAAAATAAAAATACAATTTCTCACCCGACAGATGTTGGCTGGCCAGCTGTGTATTTTCGCAAATTGTTTGTGTTTCTGATTCCCAGCTTCTTCGGAATAGAATATCCTATATTCTATTGGATTAGGTCTGAGTCGTGCCCGGAATAAATTCACTTTAATTTTGTGAGGGGAAAGGTTGTTCAATCGCCAGCGTGGCGAATCTTGTATTTTCACCTCCAACGGCGAAAACTGTGTGACTGTATATCGTGTGTCTGTCGGATAAAATATGTTACTTGAGTATTTCCACAGCCTCCGGAAGTTGCGTTTCCATGTCCATCCTCTCAAACACGTCCATCGGCAGATTTGATAGATATTCTCCAGGAAAATATGGAGAGTTTGTGTTTGCGTCAGCTGGTGCTTGAACAATGGAAGATGATTGAGGAATCATTGGCAGGGTGGATGTGGTCCAAGTGTTTTCACTTGTGGCAAAGGCACTGGTTAAAAACATATTTGCATTGAAGTGCGTCTGGCAGTATTTTTACCAATATCTGTGTCTTTGCTCCACATAACAAATGAATTCACGTCCTCAAGTAAGTCTGTTACAAAGTAAAAGGACTTGGCAGAGATAGCTGTAAAATAAATTGGAAGAATGAGTATAGAATAGAAAGTTACTCACAAGAAGACGTTTATGATCAGAGAAGGCTGAATGTGTTCTGGGACCCTTTGGCAAGTCCTGAGCATGTAGGGGAAAAAAAGAGATTCTTCAGATCTTCGATACATACAGTACATTAAGAGCAAACACATAGTTGAAGATAAGGTCGGGCAGCTCAACGATAAAGGAGGGAGCACATGTAAGGAGGCAGAGAATGAGTGCAAGAACCTAAATGCGTACTTTGCGTCAGTGATTAGCAAGGAGAAGGACGTGGAGGATAGTGAGATTGGTGTGTAGCGAACCAATATACTGGGGTATTTTGCGATAAAGAAAGAGGTGGTTTTGCGTCTCTTGAAGAATATTAGCGTCCCTTGAAGATACATCCCCAGAGACTGATGGGATTTACCCCAGATTATTGAGAGAAGGATGATGTCAGGTTGTTGGGCTGGAGACAATGTTATTCGTCTCCTATCTTGCCACACACGAACTCACGGAGGACTGATATGAAACTAATTTTATTCCATTATTCGTGGTGGGGGGGGAGTCGGAAAAATCTTGAAAACTCTAGACTGGTGAGTCTTTGGTCAATAGCAGGGAGGCTAATGGAGATGATTCCTGGGGATAGGATTTGTGAGCATTTGAAAAATCATGGCCTGATTAAGAACAATCAGCATAGCTTTGAGTGGGGCAGGTTATGTCTTACTAACTTGATTGTGTTTTCCAAGGTGGTGACGAAGGTCGAGAGCAGATGCTGTAGAATTGGATTGTTGTCAAGCTGCATCCAGAGGATTAAAATGCATCGGATCCACTGTGACCCTTTCTTTGTATTCAGAACTGGCTTGCCCATGAACGACAAGGGATTTTGGTGGATGAGACTTAATCTGGATGAATGTCCGTGATCATTGGTGTTCCTCAAGTATCAGTACTGGTCGATGTGATCTATTTTGCCTGGAGGACCGTGAATTGTGGTATTCCACAGGGATGTACACTGGGTTGTCTGCTGTTTGTGATACTTTAAAATGACTTGGATGACAAAGTGGATGGACGGGTTAGTAATTTCGTATACGATAGAAAGATTGCTGGTCTTGACGATAGTGTAGGAGACTACCAAATTATACAACGGGACAGAAATCTGTTGCAGATATGGAAGGTGGAATTTCATCCGCTCAGGTGTGATCTTTGGCGATGAAATGAAAAGGGACAGTACACAGTTTATGGACAATGTACCCCGAGGGTGTGTACCGAAATTAACCTTTCTTAAATCTTTATATCGAAATTAACATTCTTAAATCTAACCCCGTGGGCTTCATTTGAGTTGTTGATGTTTACTCTCACCCCTTGTCTCCCGTTCTTTTTGTTATTGCTGGTGAATTCACTGACCGCCAGGTACATTTTAGTCTCTGGTAGAATCCGCAGGGGGATAGTGAAACGCAGCAATGGAGAGAATGACAAGGACCCGGTGATGGAGAACCGAAGGAAATTCATCGTTTTACTCTTCAGCTTATCCGGCAGTTTCATACTGTTGTGGAGTACGTTAGTTGCAGATGTTGTGTACAAGCGTGTTCCAGGGGCTCAGTACAGCGCGGACAGTGATTTCCTTTTATTCGCACTCATGCTGCAGCTCCTCAGCACCTACACCAACACGGGGATTTATGTCCTGACACAGAGGAAGTTCCGAGTGCAGCTGAAGAACGCGGTGAAATATCTCGTGAATCTTGCGAGATTAATCAAATCACAGAGAGAGATCCAGACACGGTCCGATTATAAATATTTTCGATCCCGGAATAGGTCTTCATCCATTGTCGCTGGGTTTGCAGCGGGTTATCCAGAGGTGTCTGTTACGCATGCCAGTCATCGCCAAGTATAACCAACTGCGCACATGAATACACTGTAAAAGGCAACACCATGATGCTGTAAAACGCGGCGATCCGAGAGATGTAGTTTATCGGAGGAGAGCGCGCTGCGACATCATTCCATCTGTCAATGAAATCCGAAACATGGTGTTAATAGCGACTGGAAATAAATTAATCAAATTAATTCTGGCCAGCGTTTGTTTCCCTGTCGATCGGTGCCCCGTGGGTGAACTGATGGTGATGGGGGTGAGCGGGAGGTGGTGACAGGGTCAGACCATGCCGAGTCCACTGGAGCTTCTGTATGAATTACAACAATGACAGACTGACCCCCAGGACCAATCATCAGCGCAAAATTCTCCCTTCCGTGGGGTGGTTGGCGGTGGCGGTCGACTCCTGCCTCACTGTGGACAATAACAATTCTGCAAGGTTAGACGTTTATCGGGGCAGGAGGCTGATCTATGAGGAAAAATTCTGACGGGGGAAATTAGCGTTTCTACAGATCTTCCACTTTGATCACTGACAAACACGGACAGCCCGTGACCGGCGACTCTACATTGAGGGACTGTTGTGAGAAAGGTTCTTTTGTGATCTTAAAGGTAAACGGTATCTGGACACACAGTATTTGAACTTTGAAAAGGATAATTTTATTTACAAAGACAGACGCAGGAACAGAATGGAAAGGAACAAATGCTCTCTCTCCCTCTCCCTCTTCCTATA
>JARFYF010000070.1:388617-415962 GCA_030265395.1 Rhina ancylostomus
GATAGATAGATAGATAGATAGATAGATAGATAGATAGATAGATAGATAGATAGATAGATAGATAGATAGATAGATAATAAAATGGAATTAAAAATAAAAAGTTTGATGGTATATAAATAATGGATAGATAAATAAATACATAAATGAGCGGATAATAAATGAACGGATAGATAAATAAATGGATACATTAACAATTAATAAGACAAATGAATAAATATATTGTTGTATACAGTCAGTGAACAGGTGAATCGCACAAAATAAAACATCTAGGCAGTGCAGATGGGTTCATACACAGTTCAGAAATCTGATGGTGGAGGGGAAAAGCTGTCCCTGTGATTCTGAGTGCGGACCCTTGGGCTTCTGTCCTCCGCATTGATAGCAGTAACGTGAAGAGGGTATGTGCAGAATGGCGAAGGTCCGCAATGATGAATGCGGCCATTTTGAAGCATCGTCTCTTGAAGTTGTCCTCGAAGGCGAAGAAGGTTGGGCCTGTGTAGAGCTGCCTTTGTCTGCAACCCTCTGCATTCTCTTTCGATACTGCACATTGCTGCCACCATGCCAGGAGGCGATGAAACCCATTGGAATACTCTCCACCATACATCTGTGTAAATTTTCAGGCGTCTTTCGTGACAATCCAAATCTTTGTAATCACTAAATGAAGCAGAACAGCTGGCCTGCCTTCTTAGTGATTGTATCAATGTATCATTCCCAGGATAGCTCAGGACAGAAATAATAGGAGACAATTAAGATAATTAACAAACAGCAATTGAGTTGATCGTTGGTGAGATGGTGCAGGAAGGGGCGATAGATTTAACAGACACCTGGGCAGTTTCTGGGGCAGGTGGCACCAGTCGTCCTTCGGACAGAGCGGCAGACTGCCTGTGCCATTGAGAAGAGAGGACACAGACAAGGCAAAGGAATTGGGAACCACAAAGGGATTGCAGGTGAGAAAGAACGAAAATTGGAAGGGAAAGTTGAAAAGTAGAAAGTGAATAAATATCGAAAGGCGAGCAGTCAACAAAAGGGATAAAGTACGAAAACTACTTAAAATAGTAAAAATAAAGAGGTTGCATCACAGTTGTGTACAGGTAAATAAACCAATGGTACAGAGATGTGTGTCTGGGTCACTGCTTGTGTTGGCAGCTGAAGTTATCAGGATGCTCGACAGGTATATTGGTAAAGAAGATAGGGGTGCAGTATTACTGATTATTGATGAGGGTCTATGAGGCGTCGTTCAGATATTTCGAATATTTTGATCAATTTCGAACCTGATGTCCAAGGAAGGAAATGATGGGATAGGGGAGGGTCAGAGGAAGTTCCCAACAATGATCCCAGGATTGAAAAGTGTAGCTACAAGGAGCGTATGATGGCTCTGTGCCTGTACTTGCTTGAGTGTGGAAGGATAAGTGGGGATTTCATTGAAAACGTCGGAATATTGGAAGACCTGAAGAGAGTGGACGTGCAGGTCATGTTTCCAGTTGTGGGAAAGTCTAGCACCAGATGGTCCACCATCAGAATAAAAGAATATCCATTGACAACTGAGACGAGGAGGAAGTTGTGCAGCTAGAAGGTGGTGAATCTGTGGAATTAATTGCCATAGCCGGATGTGGAAGCCAGGTCATTAGGTACATTTAAAGCTCAGTTTGATAGGTTCTTGATTGGTGAGGGTGTCAAAGGTTACGGGGAGCTGAATGGGTTTGAGAGGGAAAAGTAGATTAGTCATGACCGAATGGCAAAACAGACTCGATGGGCGGAATGGCCTAAATCTGCTGGTATGTCTTATGGTCTTATTAATAAGGAAGGGGATGAGTGGAATATGAGAAATGATCTTGTTCGGCGCGGCCTCGGTTGTGAATGCGATGATTTCTCTGCTGCACGATTCAATTTCCCTGTAACTATAAGTCGATGCGAACAGAGTGGGTTCTTCTTCTTGATGGAACAGGGGAGATTAGGAGCCGAGCTGAAGAGGTTTGAAAATCATTACGTTCCCCGACATTAGACAGCAACGGACAAAGAAAAGGAAATAAATATCCGTAGGTGATGCAAGTAAGAAAGCAGCTATGCTCCCGGAGCGCTGATTTATAATCATCATATCTATGGACATGCTGGACATCTCCTCTGTTTATGAAGCCCCGATTCCGTTTATAGTTTTATTTCAGACGTTTGCTCAACCTGATTTAACGTTTCCGAATTGTTATGTGTCTCGGATCTGCTGAAGCATAGGGAGCTGGCAGGAACACGAACTGCAACAGGGCGATGCATGAACAGCAGGAAATATTCACGTCGGTGACTGAGAGGTAATTAGAGAAAAATACAAACGGATAGGATAAATCTGCATTTGTATATTCGAGGATAATCCAAAATCGTCAGAAAGGCTTTGTTCATGGAGAGGCCTTTCTGACCAACTTGATGGAATTTGTCGCAGAGGTAACAAAGCGGATGAGCGTTGGATGTCGACTTCTGGGAGTGGAGTCGGGCCTTCGATAAAGTGCCATATGAGAGACTAACCATATGTTCAGAGCCAATAGGATCCAAGGCACCTTGGCAAATTGGATCCAAAATCGGTTAGCTGACTTTCATACGATGACGGAATGCCGAACGTGTGATTGGAGGTCGCTGAGCAGGCGTGTCCCAGAGGACTGGGATCCTTGCTGTTTGTTCTATACACTCTATGTTAACGATTTGGATAAATAATGTGGGCGGAATGGCAGGAATGTTTGCAGATGATTTGAAAATTTGTGGCGTGCTTGGTAGTAAGGAGCATGGTTGGAGGCTGAAGGACGATGTTGATCAGTTGGTAAAATTGGCAGAGCAACGGAAGATGGAATTAAGTCTAATAATTCCAAGGTGTGAGTCCTGGAACGACTGTGGGCCGGAGAACATGCATAACGAATGGAAGTTATGGAGTATTTAAGAACCTCCACCCACGTCAGGATTTTCCGCTACTTCGGCTTCTGCCTTAAACAGAGACACAATCAGCTCTCCTCTCACTGCACTCTCGTTTGTCTGACTGAATTTGCAGTCACAATGAACAACTTCCACTTCAAAACCCGACACTTTCTCCACATCAAAACAGGAATAATGGAAACTTGACGGGACCCAAGCCACACCTGTTTTTCTTTGGATTAGTAAATTAGTATTTGCTCCAGTTCCACACAGAAATTAATTCACTCAACTGATCTTTTCCTGCACATCAACATCTGCATTGCAGTGGTTTCCTGCACTCAAACAGAACTGGAAAATACCTGCACATTTTCAGCCAAACCTCACCAAGTTTTCGCCTTCAAATAGCGTTTCAATATTCTTTTCCCTTTCTGAATCTCTCTTCGTGGTTGTGATTTATTTTTAATCGGCTGGGTGGATTAAATGGAGCGGAGGTCTTACTCCACATGAGGGACGGACGGAACCGATGCTGAGTGGGGTGACGGGTTTGTGATAGATCAGGTCACGGAAAATGTTTCAGTTTGTGAGCGACTCCAAACCCCGGCCCATCAATGTAACAATCAGCAATGCATCCAGCTGGGGATTCTGGAGTTGCTGACTTATCGAACGGATGGTGAGGCTATCGAAAGCACCTGCACCAGCAGTGGCTGAGGAACGAGGTCTGTGTGAATTTGAAAAGAGCTGCACGAAGAGAAGATGAAGAGAACATCAGAGGGACAGTCTGGCGAAGTATGATGCTTTGAAGTGGGAGGAAGCTGAAGTCGGAGAATGATCTGGTTCTCCCCGCTCTTTGCTTTCTGTCCGATAACCAATTTCCCATCCATTTCATTATGTTTCCCCCAATTCCTGTGCCCTGACCTTGCTGACCAACATCCCGTTAATCAGAAGCCTTTCACAAATTCAAACGTACGACACCCACTGGCCCCTCATCTACTACAAGTCGTCGCATGTTCAAAGATCCGCTAAGTTAGTCAAACATTATCTACCTTTCATGTACCCGGGTTGACTCTGTTCCATCCTATTTGTCGTTGAAGGTTTACTTCCTGCTGGTGCATTTATTACTGTAGATTCCAGCATTTCCGCAACGACCAACACGTTGGAATTTCCACCTTTTCACTCTCCCACCGATCCGAAATAGTGAGGTCACATTTGCTAAAATTCGGCAACAGGAAAAAGTTCAAAGTCCAGAGAACTTGGATGATGACAGCAAGAGTACTTACTCTCGCTCTGGAGCTACCTCCTTCAGACCTTTGGGATCTATCAGATTTATAGTTCACCGAATCAGCGGCACTGTTGTCTGACTAACAGTTGTTTGGATAAGTTCGGCATTGTACAAGATTATACTTTAATATATCCAGCAGGCTTCGTCTGTCTTCTGTAAATACCGACACAGGGTATGTTTTACATTCCTCTGCAATGTCTTTATTATAAATTATCCTCTGTCCCAATGTGAGGGCCCGGGTATACATTCGTTCGTCTGCTCTTTTCATGTGCTGATAAAAGTCATCACGTCCGTTTTAATATTTGCTTGCCTGTCCAGTCTCATAATTTGTTTTGCATTTTTTAAATCAATAGCACGGTCCTGCTGTGCTGTGTTAAAATGCTCGTAGGGATCACACCTGTAGTTATGTCTGTATCATATTTTATCATACAAGCCTCATATTTTAATCTAATATTATTTTTAATTTCTCTCAGCAGCCACGGATTTATCCATTTAAAAAGGATATTATCCATTACAGGAATCGATGCACTATTTCTTTCAGCTGGAAATACTGCCTGACCACACTTACACTTTTCATTTCTCGTTCCCAACCAACCACAGACAACTCTCCCCTAATATCTTCATGGTTTCCCTTGTTTCGCTTGAAGGACCTACAACGTATCACTTTCAAACTCGATGCAATTATTTGTCCTAAAAGCATCATTCTCACCGAAATACCTTTTTTACGATAAGATCATTAATAAACATTTGATCAGTATGCAAATCAAGATCTAAAAACACCTTTCATCCAGTTGTTTCTCAAAACATTGATTCACTTAAGTTCCCCGAACACATTTGCTGAGTTCACCTTCCCCAATACTGCAGCAAATTGGTTTCCTTCACTCCACATGTCAGATCAATGTAACCGGCATGACTATCACCCCGGTTGACGTGGAATTTTCCTCCTGATTTGTGCCAGACCCAATATTACAACTGCTATTTACTGGTCAAGAAATGACTCCATCCAGTAGTTCCTGTTCTCTGTTACTACTCCGCCCCACGGAAACCAATTCTAATTTGACATCAGGATCCGTGGTGTGATGGAATGAAATCAAAACTAAGACATTTATGAAGATGTATGGCGAGAGGTGTCTGTGGTTGATTGGACGAGAGGCCTGTAAGTTATAATTGTGATCCGACGAACCTAGAATAACTGTTGTTCAGTCTTGATCAAATAAGAGAGACAGGTGAAGGAGGGCGTGAGTGGACAGCAAGTGTCTCATGGGGACATCATGGGACGTTCCAGGTAATGGACAGACAAAGAACATCAAGAGAAAGAAAACAGACAAGGAGAGCCAAGGGAATGGGAAGACAGCGAGAGTCACAGGGTAAATCACGGCAGAGAGAAATAAATAAAAGGAGATTGGGCGAGAAAAGTGGAAATAACGAATGGCTGAAAATATCAAAGACCAGAGATAGACATGATGTCGTCAACAGACAGGCCTAGATGATCATGGACAAAAGGACTCTAATGGACGACTCTGACTGACAATTGAAATGAGTTTGTGCGCCGAATCCATCTGTTGTCCATGAAAATGATAACCATGGGATCTACCAGTAATTCAGTGCTCCCGATAGCAACTGTCACTCTCCATTTCGCCAAGTGAGTAGGACTGCGGAAGAAGCATGAACAACAATTTAATTCCAATGTTAAAAACACCATTTCGGTCTATGATTTAATGAACCCAATAATCCTATTCAGCGGGTATTTCACCGCGTTCTTCAGCTCTGCTCGGGATTTGCTTTGAGTCACGGCGTAAATACACGTGTTGGCGCAGGTGCTGAGAAGCTGCAGCATTCCTGCTACGTTTTCCGTGATGTAACCGGTTTGTGTATCGGTGAAAGCACGAATATTTGGAATTTGCTGACAGATATAAAGCGCTACCAGTGTTACCCACAACAATATGAAACGGCCTGTTATACTGAAGAGTAAAATGATGGATTTCCTCCGGTTGTCCATCTCCGGGTCCTTGTCATTGTCTCCATTGCTGCAGCCCCGGAGCCCCCTGCGGTCTCTACCAGCCGCTAAAATCCGTCTGACCATCAGAACATTGAGCAGCAAAATCAGAAAGAAGGGGGCACACGGATTTAAAGCCAAGTGAAACAAATGAAATGCCGCCCATGCGGGGGATGTATGGTAGCTCGCTGTACTGACGCAGCCCAAGGGAACATTATCAATTATTCGAAAAGGTTGGTTTACGAAGTACCAGCAGATACTCTCTGAACAGCCCAGCACACTCACTGTCCCGATCACCACAGCCGCCGTTCTCTCGGTGCAATATTTTCTTTTCAGCTTCTCACAGCAAATCGATCAAAGGTGAAAGCGACTGTCAGCCAAACAGACACCGCCGTGCTTCCATAATCCAGTCACATGAGGGCACTTCACACGGGAGTAATACGGAGAAATGAACTTGGAAAATACATTACAGACGTCCACCTCAGCAGAGGGTCCGAGATAACGACTAAGAGATCAGTCGCCGTCATTTCCACCAGGTAGCGGGTGATACATTTGGAGAGTCCGCACTTTCCTCGAGACAAGATCACAATCGCCACCAAGTTAACTGTAAGCGAGAGAAAATGAAGCAGAGGAATCACTGAGCAGACCTGATACCAATGCAGCAATTGGAGTCGATGCGGTGATAATTCCACTTTATTGTTGCATGGATCACTGGAAACTCGCTTCATGGCCGTGAAAGGGCCGAGACAGAGGGAGGCGACAGAGAAAGGTATTACGGAGCAGAATAAACCCGGCCAGATCTGGGTAAAAAGTCCATATTTTCGAGGGAGCGCCAGCTGTGCAATTGCGTTCTCGGAGGCAATTCGGTCCGGTTGTGTCGCTTGGTGAATGAAACAAATAAATCCGATCGCTAGATGGCGGTATTGTTTCATTACCCAACCACAAATTTTCCCGGCGCTGCCTATCACCGATAAAACAAAGGAAATATTGTTGTCCAAATGACAACCTGCCGGAGGAACTCGGCCGATCAGGTAATCTGTGGAGATAAGGAGTGTTTAGCGTTTCAGGTCGTGACTAATACAGGGTCTCAGCAAACCGTCCATGTTCTTTTGCCTGCAGAGATTCTGCCTGATTCTCTGTGTTCCTCCATAGGTTTGACTTTATTCTCCAGACCCTTTCTTCTGCAACCACTTGTGTCTCTTGTGATTCCAAGATGCAATGCAGTCTGACACAACCTCACAATCAGATATTTCCTTTCAGGCTGAATACTTCAGAGCGAGGCCGTTGCTGCAGCCATATTCCAGGGCCCGGAAGCCCAGCTCAGTTATCAGGTCTCTGACGATACGTCAGATGCAGATCTAATAAAACTGCATTTAACCACAGTGATCAATATCAAACACAATTCTTCTCTATTAAACCTTGTCATACATTTGTACACGGAAGAATTTCGCAGAATGCTTCGTGAACTATCTCATATTCAAATATTTATATACATCTGTTGAAAATAATCTACAGCAGGTTAGTTCCACTGTATGAAACTCTTTACGACGACTCCAATGTTATCACACGGCGATGGTCTGTTTCATGCACCAAACAAGTCATTTACAGTCAAAATACGGTACAGACGTATGAGCTGCACAAAGAAAATGATTGCAAATACAGTACAGTTGTTATAAAAACAAAAATGCCGAGACGGCGGACATTCCATTATTGAAATTCAAAGTCTGAACACGTGCTGTGGCAAGAAGCAGCGAGACAAACATATTGCAATTAAAATTCAGTTTCCACCAACGGCAGCTGAGACACCGGTTTACCTGCAATTCCAACGGCTGAAATAGCAGGAAAATCAATTAATTGTATCTGCCAGATTACGTGATGTCCCATTTCAGTGAGAAACTGAGAATTATGTTGCTTCAGAATCCACAGCTCTGGCAGGCACTCTAAGAAAACATAATCCAAAAGGCTCTGATTTATGCAGAGGATCAGTCTCCGGTGACACAGTTTTACCCAGGATATTGTTCTCAGTTAGTCACGAACAAACAGATTACATCAACATCATTG
Source organism: Rhina ancylostomus (assembly GCA_030265395.1). Classification (NCBI taxonomy): domain Eukaryota; kingdom Metazoa; phylum Chordata; class Chondrichthyes; order Rhinopristiformes; family Rhinidae; genus Rhina; species Rhina ancylostomus. The sequence continues at coordinate 396,840 of JARFYF010000070.1, forward strand.
TCTCTGATGTAAGTACTGTGCGGATTCAAGCGAAATCCATCGACGAGTATCTAATTCGGCAACCGAAAGCTCTGATGATACGACAATAAGCGGCTTAATTTACGGATTTCATACAGTTGTATTGGTAATAGCTTCTCCTGTAGATTGCTGCACAAATAAAACAGTTTTATCTGCAGTCTGCACTGATCAAAGAGATATAAATAAGCGTTCCACTCCTCTCCTCAATCTCCCAGTTAGAACTGTCCACCTCCTTCCTACAGTCATTCAGCTCGCTCCCGGCCACTGACGTCAGTAAACTGGAACACATGCACAACACCGTTGTCCGTGCTCGGCTTGTCTCAGGTAACGACCGTCATTACCTGAGTCTTTACTGACTTCTATTTGCTCTCAGTCGCTCCCCACCCCGACACAAACAGACACATGCGTTTAGTTTCTTATGTTCTACTTTATCTACTGCGTACCTGATCCCCAATGTATCCTGTTATCAAAATCACCAGCAGGTGGGCCAGCACGCTAATTGAAAGACGGAGAGAAAAGCGGCGGAAATGAAACTGTCAACGGGCCCTGTTGCAAAGAGAAGAGACAGTTTTAACAATTCTACTTAATGGTGTTAATATATCAGGGAAAATTGAAAAGAATCGCCCAATTCACCAGCGAACAAAATAAATCGAAGGTCCCACAACCCCATCCTTTACCGTTGCAGCAGTGGGGGAAGAACTGGTGGCGAGTGGTGATACCAAGATCTGTTATTGTTCTTTGCAAGCATTTACCCGGTAACACCCTCACGTAAGTTCCGGTCTGCCCAATATACTTTGTTTCTGAGTGTTCGTATTTAAAGAGAGACATAGGGCTCCACATTGGTGTGGCTACAAAAAGACCTTGCATTGATTCTGCCGGGGGTAGCAAACGGTGCGATTCCCATGTAGCTGCAAAAGTGCTTTGTCAAACAAATTTTCCTCTAATTCCAACGCAAGCTACCGGTAATGGCAAGAAGTCCAAATCTAAGAAACGTAATTTTCCTTCCGGTGGCCATCGCTTACAGTTACTCAGATGAATCCAGCGTTCCTGGCCCTGTAGTTTCACAGCTGTGGGAGTTTGTAGTAGTATCTGAAAGGGGCTTTACAACGGAGGTCCCAATTTAGGACTCTCCCAATCTCTTATCAGTACCGAATCTCCGATCTCCAGGCCAGGCTACTCCGCATTCTGTCCTTCCAGTGATTTAAAGGCGCTCTTTACCTGTGAATGAAGAAACTTTAAAAAGGACGTAAGCTGACTGAAATACCTTTATAATTTATTCGCCATGATGTTAAGGTCAACCTGGGTGGGGGGCTGTGTGTCAGCATCTCATGGGGTTCTTCCCAGACGTCCAGAGACAATTTCGGCAACCGACACTCCGGTGGCCGAATGGGGGGTGTGTAGTTCTCATGTGGAAAAATGCTAATGGGGAACCGTAAGCCAATTTCGACCTGTCTCTGATACTAATTTAGTTAATTTATTCTTCAGCGTGCCGTTTGCTTGTTTTACTATACTCGCTGCCTGAGAGTGGTTGGTGCATTGGAACTGTTGTTTGATATGCAGTGCCTCGCACAATTCCTTATTTATATTCCCTATGAAGTGGGGACAATTATCTGAACGTATCTGTCAGGGTACTCCAAACCTTGGTGTGATCTCTGAAAGCAATAACTTCACCACCGTTGAAGCCTTGTTGTTGGTGGTTGGAAAAGCTTCAATTCATCTGCTAAATATATCAACAATAATATGAAAGTACTTATAGCAATGTACACGCGATAACTCAATAAAATAAAGTTGTCTACACTCAAAAGGACCCCCTGCCAAGGGGGTTCTGACTCGTGTGCACCTCACCCCTTTCCCCGCATTGGTTTGTTGGCATATTGGTTTGATGGTTTTTTGCCTTATGCTGCTTCCTCCAATCTGGGGTGCCACCAGGCACAGAGTAAAATATTACTCATTCCCTCCTTCACAAGGTTGGTGTCAGAATGCAGGCAGTCAATAAGCATCGGTAACAAGGAATCAGGTACTTGACCGACTGGAGTAGTCCAGAGGCCGTGTGGTGCAGAGTGCGTACACCTGTTCGCCTTCCGTACTTGTTTTTTTTCTGAGTCAAGGGCGTCCCTCTGTAAGTGCTGCACAATGACCAGGTCTGGGGTACCCTGCGTTGTTTTATTGTTGGCTTACAAACAACCGCCTGTTTTTCCTCCGCCGTATAGATTCTAGTCCCCTGGTGTGCAGCTAATTTAGCCTCTGCATCTGTTCTGTTATTGCCCTGTGTTACTGGGTAGACGTCTGAGAGGTGAGCTGAGCATTTAATGATGGACAATTTATTAGGGAGAAGGGTGGCTTGCGGGAGGTTCTTTACGTGAGATGCATTGTCTATCGGGGTACCTGGGCAGGTCATAAATCCTCTGTGCGTCCTTAGTTGGCCAAAATCATGGGTGACTCCAAAAGCATCGCGGGAATCAGTAAAGATATTAGGTACTTTTTCCTTGGCTATAATGCAAGCTCTGGTCAGGGCAAAGAGTTTTTTCTGTTGGGGTAACGTGGGAGTCTTCTATGGCATCACCGCAAAAGCGAGTTCGCTGTTCAGAAACGAAGGAACTACCGTCGACAAGCAGGTTTAAGTCTGATGACTGGAAGGCTTTATCTGAAAGGTCCAGACGGGGTGCAGTCAACAAGTGGTTTCGCATTAAACAGTCATGAGGTGGATCTGAGAGATCCTCAGGTGGGGTCAATGGTGGCAGGGTTAACGGTGGTGCAGTAGGTAAAAGTGAGAAGTGGGTTATTCAGGAGCGCTACCTCAAAATCTGTTTTATCGGGCCTGGGTGAGGTGCTGCGTCTGATGAGAGGTTAGAAGTGCCGTTACGGTATGGAGGAATACACAACTACTGATTGTGCAGGGTTATATTGGAGGCTGCTGTTACCAGGGAGTAGATCGCTGGAAGCATCTGTGAGCATGGCGGAAGCACCCTCGCAACCGGGTCCAGCCGAGTAGAGCAGTGTGCTACCGGTCTTTTTCTGTCCCCATGGGTTTGAGTGAGGACGGCTGTCGCGCAGTCCTCCAGGACTTTTGCAAGAATATGATATGGACGATCATCCGCGAGGGCGTCCCAGTGCCTGGGTGCTGACAGGGCCTGCTTGAGCTTATCAAAGGCCTCCATTTGTTCCTCTGTAACTCAAAATGTCCCACAGTCTGGCCTGAAGCCATCCGTGTGACGTGCGTAGGAAGGAGGTAGACATTGTCTGCAGAAATTTACTAAAACAAAGAAGACGCGAAGACCCTTCTGTGTGGAGGGCAGTGGGGTAGCAAATAATAGGTGCAATACGTTCAGGAGCGAGATGTCGCTCAGTTGCACTTAAAGGGTGGGGGGCAGAAATTTCACATGACGCTGAGTTCGTTTAACTTTCTGCGGAGGTATTATGTATCCCCAAGAATGGAGTGTGGAAAGTACTCTGTTGGTGTCCGTCATTTTGGCGGGCTCCCAGGGGCTTGCCAAAAAAAGGTAATCGACATACTAGACAACGATGGATTTGTCAAGAAGTTATTACTCTTGGAGTTGTTTATGCAAAACTTGGGAGAAAACAGTCGGGGAGTGTACAAATCCTTGCGGGAGGCGCGTCCATGTGTCTTGCTGACCGTGGAGGGTGAAAGTATACAGGCACTGCCTGTCGGGAGATAGGGAAATGGCAAAAAAAATGCATGCTGGAGATCCACAAGTGTAAAATACGAGAGTCGGCAGCGATGCTCCTCAGAATGGTGGCCGGGTTCGGGACCACGGGATGTAGTGGTTCCACTATCTCATTGACCTTATGCAGGTCTTGTACAAGGCGCCATTCCGTCCGTCCGGGTTTGGGGATGGGTAAAATAGGGGTGTTGCAGGGTGATTGACAAGGAACCAAAATGTCCTGTTTGCAGAATGAATCTATTAAATTGGTTATTTCGTCACACTCCTCTCTCCGAAGGAGGTACTGTGAGACGGAAGGCAGTTGTGCTCGCTTCCCGTCTTACACGGATTTGGACCGGGGTGACTGGGCTGAATCCTACCTCAGCTTTCGACGCGTCCCATTAATCAGGGTTGGCTCATCCGAAAGGACTCGGCGGGGCTGATTGTGGCTTAAACAGCCTGTCATCGAAAAGGGGGTGAGGTAATAAGTCAAAGTCCCCCCGGCCGTATCTGGGGAACCCCGTGAAGACTTGTGTTTGCCTGTGTCTCAAGTCGGTGGGCCAGTAACCCCAGTTCCTTCGGTTTATGACCCTCATTGACTGACCGGATAATGTGAGGGGACTCCAAGACTGAATGATTCCACAATACATTAGGGATTTGAACTAAAAGCGCTGCAACCTCCTTACCCGCTACTTCCCCTAAAATAGTAACAGTCATCATGCTACTCAGGCAAGGAACATTCAAACTTCCATCTCTGTTGAAACCCCTGAGTGGTCATAATCTCGCGTTCCATGTGTGTCAGGGGCCTTCAAAGGTGGGTTAAAATCTCCGTTCTTGGTCCAGCGTCCACCACTGAGGAGGCTGGTGAATCCAAAGGATTCTATGGGGTTTTGGGCCGTTAATAGTAATTCCTTCATCCAGGCACTGCATTTTGAGTCGGAGGGAGCAGAGCAGGTTCCTCGCGGCCAAGTTAACCCCTAGCTCCGGGGCGACTGCGCATTGGATCAGACGTGCTTGATATCCAAATCCCACTGATGGGTTCATTTGATGGGTAGGAACTTTCCTGCCGCTCAAGTCCACTCAATGAAAGAGTGGTCGTGGGAAATTTAAAATCACGATGGATGATACAAAGAGCTACGAAGACTGAGGTATTGGCCCGGTGTATATCATAAAGGGGATCGGTTTTCCCTCTACCAATAAATTGAAGCTAAGTTCATCGTCCGGGTTCTCGGTGAGGGCTGGGTACATGGAATGGCTACATACCACAGCTAGTCAAGCGGGAAAATGGATGCTAGCTGAGGTTTTGTTTCCCGGGGTATCTGCCCTGCTGTTGACGGTGAGGGCACTCCGCTGCTAATGGCCAGATGTCCCACAATGGTAGCACCCTGTCAACCTGACGCTAGCCTGTGTCCTGGTAATTATGAGAGGCCGGTGGTAGCGCGTAAGGGGGTCCGTACATGGGGGCTCTTGGGCCCCCAAGAGTGTATTGGGTACCCTTTACCAGACCGGTCAACCCATCCTGGAAAGTAAAACTGCGTTCCATTTGATATCCCATATTATCGGTGTAGGCAGGTCGGAGCCGAGTGGGATATTTTGACCATTTCCTGTTTTACTCTTATGGCTTTCGAATCGCGCCCGTCACCCCAGAAGTGGTCCATGGCCCTCTTCATAGCTTGTCGTGTACGGTTAGGCTAATTCATTTTATTAGTGCGGATAGCTGACGCCACTCCCTCAGTAGGGTGTTAAACTGAGGGGAGGTATTGTCTCTGTATAGGAATCGTACCCCGCACAGGTACCGGAAAGTGAACAGAAACGGTCCCAAAAATCTGGTCCGTCGGTGCCCTGTTTCGATAGGCATTATAAAACTTTAGTTTTGTCAACAGGTTGTTGGAGAGTTTTGCGAAGGGCAGTTTAATGGTTCTTACCTGGCCCTGGGGCCGAACGGCCGCTTTAAAGGCTACCCAATCCGCATAGTTTCCCAGGTGTTCTTTCTATCTGTTCGCCTCATTAGTTGTAAAGGCCATGCAACAACGACTGAAAAGGTCTTGGGTTATGGCGTGGTGTATCGAAACTGTCCCTCACATAATCTAGAATATCCTCCAGGTTGGTTTTACGGTTGGGCGCCTGACTCATGTTTTAGCACATCTCCTGAGGCTGGCAAGGGTGTGTAGATTTGGCTTGTAAGATTATCTCACGCTTGGGCTGGATCGGGACCGGGAAAGCTCCTATTTGGGAACTGTCTTTTAGTCCTGGCTCCCTTTAGTCAGTCATCTGGTCCTTCAGTTACCCAATCCAACATAGGTGCTGGGTCGGGGTCTTTGGTGTCTTCATTATTAGTGTCAGAATCGGAGTCATAATCGGCGTCCGATTGAGGCTCCAGTAAAGGTCTATCCACTACCAAAGTTCCGTCCCTTGTCTGTGTCTTGGAACCATTCGCCTGCTGGCTTTCTCTCCATCCAGGCTGACAGGAGTTCGGGACGCGATAGGGTCATGTGTTTATATTGGGACAGGGCTTAGCGAGCAGTCGTTGGCGGTGAGACCGGAATGGTTTGTGGAATAGTTGCATTATATAGGGGCACAGGAGATTGGAGATTTGTGGATGTTGTTCCCTTATTGAAGAAAGAGAGTAGAGATAGCCCAGGGGATTATAGACCGGTGAGTCTTACCTCAGTGGTTGGTTAACTGATGAAGAATATCCTGAGAGGCAGTGTTTATGAACATTTGAAGAGGTATAATATGATTAGGAATAGTCAGCATGGCTTTGTCAAGGGCTGCCTTACGAGCCTGATTGATTTCTTTTTTGAGAATGTGACTGAACACATCGATGAAGGGAGAGCATTTATTTACAGCGTGGTAACATGTCTTTCCGGCTCAATGAGTCCACGCTGCCCATTATTTAAACCCATGTTAACTTACCCGTATGTCTTTGGAATGTGGGAAGAAACCGGAGCACCCAGAGGAAACCCAGGGAGACATGGGAAACGTACAAAGCACCCAGAGGAAACCCAGGGAGACAGGGAGACATGGGAGACGGGATCGAACCCCTCTCGCTGGCGCTGTAATAGCGTCGTACTAAACGCTACGCTACCGCGCCGCCCCTCTCCGCTACCCGTGCCGCCCCGACACCCGTACATCCTCTGGGACATTTACTCTTTGTAATTTTTCTCAACGACCTAGGTGAAGAAGTGGAGGTATGGGTTAGTAAGTTTGCGGATGACACAAAGGTTGGAGTTTTGTAGATGGTATTGAGGGCTGTCAAAGGCAACAGCGGGACATTGATTGGATGCAAAGTTGGGGTGAGATGTGGCAGATGCAGTTCAGGCTATTTAAGTGTGGAGTGGCTCATTTGTTAGGTCAAATATGATGGCAGAATATTTTATTAGTGGCATTGTGGAGGATCAAAGGGATCTTGGTTCCGAGCCCCACAGGACGCTCAAAGTGTCTGCACAGGTTGACTCTGTGGTAAAGAACCACATGGTGTATAGTACTTCATCTATCTTGGAATTGAATTTAGGAGCCGGTAGGTATTGTTGCACTGTATAGGACCCTAGTCAGTCTCCACTTGGATCACTGTGCTCAGTTCTGGTCACATCACGACAGGAAGGATGTGGAAGCCATAGAGAGGGTGCAGAGGAGATTTACAAGGATGCTGCTGTAATGCAGAGCATGGAGGTTGAGGGAACTCGGCCTTTTCTCCTTGGAGCGACGGAGGATGAGGGGGGACCTGACAGAGGGAACTAAGATGTTGAGAAGCATTGATCGGGTAGATAGACAGAGGCTTTTCCCCAGGGCTGAAATGGTGGCTTCAAGAGGACACAGGTTTGAGGTGCTGGGGAGTAGGTATAGAGGAAATGTCAGGGGTAAGTTTTTTTACTCAGAGTGGTGAGTGCGTGGAATGGGCTACCGGCAACGGTGGGAGAAGCGGATATGATTGGGTCTTTTAAGAGTCTTCTGGGTCGATACATGGAGCTGTGAAAAATTAGAGTGCTGTGCCTCAGCCTAGTAATTTCTAATGTAGGAGCATGTTCGGCACAGCTTTTTGGTTCTAAGGGTCTGTATTGTGCTGTAGGTTTTCCATGTTTCTATGTTTCTGAGATAAAAATCTTACCTGTTCTTACATGTGACTTTTTACTGAAACTATTTTTGAAGAGCTGCTCGCAATCACCTCACCGAGATCACTTACCCAGGCTCTTCTCGCCGAAGCCCCTCGAGCTAAAGCCTCAGCATCCCTGCCCCCATCCACTCAATAGCTGCTGCACTTGACAGTGCCTTCTCTTTACTGGCAGCTGTTAATGAGCCAATCAACTCTTGTACATTTTCAAATGTGCCTCTTTGGAACTCCTGCAAGGTGAAACACACACGCACAAGCACAGAGACTCACTTCTTTTCAAAACTCCCGCTCGAAAATTGTCTCTGACTGCTTAATTCCTTCTCCACAACTCTGTAGGACATTCTGTCATTCGATGATGCGAGCCATTAAATTAACACAACCAAACAGGATGTAAGTGGATGAACTAAAATGTGAATTGAAATGAAATTCGGCAGGGCAGATGATATAAGAACTAAAATAAATGCAGATAATTAGAAAGATGGAAAGAGAGAGCGTAAATGCAGTATGCAGCAATTGGGCCATCCACCAGTCCAGAGTCCAGGACACTTCCACAAATCCATCGATCCCGTTTATGCCCTGTCATCTATCCACTGCCTTCGCAAATCTATTCAGAGATTTGGTCTGCACGGCCTCCTGTTGTGGAGAATTCCTCATATCCGTCTCCCTCTGAGATAAGTCTTCTCCTCATCACATTGACAAACAATGAGACTCTGATTCTCAAACATTGGTCCCTGGATTCAGGTTCTTCTGCCAAGGGACACGTTCACACTGCTTAGATCCCGTTAAGCGCTTCCAGAGCGTGGTATTTTCCAGATCTCTTATCATTGCTCGAAACCACGGGAATAAATTCATTGCGGACAAAATATCTCCTCGCGTGAAATTTCCAGCATCCCTTTAATACGTTTGGCCAATCTTTATTGTCTTCATTCGATGAAAATTGTCTTTTTTTTAGAAAATGCGGCTGAAATTGCACAAAATACTCCAGGTTCGGTCTTTCACGGATGATGAGTCATTGTTGTCAGACACAAAATTTCTGTCAGTGAAGGTCCACATAACTATTGCCTTATCAACTGCCTTCACTGATTGGCGGACAAGAACAGCTGGATCACTATTCACCTCAGTTGAATCACGTTCGACCTTTTAATTTCTTCCGCCCAATGGATAACTTTACATTGATCCATGAGATGTCGAAGCTACCCTGTATTTAATGACTCAGGTAACTTTATCGATCCTTTTTTTCCGCCCCCGAACTCAGAACTGCAATGCTCAATGGTTTATGTCAACCTGAACCTTAGAATGTTGATGGGGGGCTGGTTTATTTTCATCCCTTTACATTGTCAACAGCATGTCCTTGCTCGATGGCAGTTCGTTGGCCAGAAAACTTGACACAGTTTAAAATTCACTGTATGTTGCCTGACCCGTTCTGCACAGTGGATATGTTGCTGCACAAGAGGAATGGTTCAGCTTATCATATCCGTGCTGGATCTTCGTCAGACCAACTTTTTAGTTCCAGTCATTGCAGTTTGCTCTGAATCCTTGCAACGTTGGTTTACCACATATTTATCGCACTGCTTGCTGAAGGACAAAATGGAACCTTATCTGAAGTCAGTGCGACCCTGATTCCAACCTCATGCTCGGTACAATTTGGTTTATTTCTCTCATGTCATCCTTCATCATGTTCAAATTTATTTTACAGCTGTGTACTTCATAAACTCCATCCGTTCATCGGTGTATGATATGGCGTCCGTCGGCCCGCCAATATTTGATATATTCCATCCTCAGTCCGTCACATTCGGTGAACAATTCACAGCCCATCGTTGTTATCATAACACGTGAGCGGTACTGGCTTGTATGAAAGTAGGATAAGGAGAATCTCGAAAGGATTGGATCAAAAGTTTTGAATTACTCGGGGCAACCGATTGATTAAATCGCGCCCCGCGACAAGGATGGGACTTGACCCCACGCGTGCAGAACACAACAGATTAGCGCCTTCAACAGTGGGCTAACTCATCGGCTCGATTTTACTTGTGTGAGTTGCTCAAAAACTCTAAATTAATAACTTCTGCTTCCCTATGATGTATTAATCTAAAGACGTACAGGTAGGTTAATTTGGGGTTTAAAATAGGCGTCGTGGACTCGTTGGGCCCGAAGGGCCTGTTATCACGCTGTAAATAAAATTAAAAATTAAAAAAATCCCGTTCAACAGAGAATCATGGAGCCCAGCAGCAGAACACAGATCTCTTTCAGAGCAGCTCGAATATCTTCCCTCAAATCATTTTCAATTCATCGACGGTGCTGCTTCTTGTTACACAACGAAAACAGTCCATTCTCTTTGCTGCCAATCTCATTTCAGGTTTTCACTCCACATGGCCTCCCTCTGACTGGTCCCTTTCCTTCGTTGTTATCATGTGTTCAGTGGGCTGAAAACGAACTATACATCTGTTGGAAATATTCGAACTGATTTACGGAAACCAAGTGTTTCCAAATTGAACGGCATTTGTGAGCATTTGGAAAACCATGGGCAAATTGGGAACAGTCAGCCTGGCTTTGTGAGGGACAAGTTGTGCCTTAGTAACTTGATTGAATTTTTCGTGGAGGCGAGGGCAGAGCCGTGGATGGTGTCTACTTGCATTTTCGGAAGGCGTTTGAAAACGTTCCTCGTGGTACGGTGATCCAGAAGATTAAAATACGTGCGATGTATCGTAACTTAGCCGCGTGGACTCAAAATGGGCATGCCAACAGAGGACAGGGTGCGGTGGTCGACAGGACTTATTCTGGCTAGAGGTAAGTGACTCGTAACTTTCCGCAGAGATCCGTACTGGAACCGGTGCTGTTTGTGATGTATCAAAATAATCTGGATGAAAATGTAAATTGGTGGGTTAGTAAATTCTCAGACGATACAAGAATTGGCGGTTGTTGTGGAAACTGTAGAGAACGGCCAAAGGACACTGCGGGATATGTTGCAGATATGGGCGGCGAAATTGCAGTTGGAGTTTAATCTGGGAAAGTATGAGGTATTGAACTTTGGGAGATTACTTATAAAGTGACAGGACGTTGTTAATGAGAAGACTCTTAACAGTGTTGATGCACAGAGGGACCTTGAGGTACAAGTAAATAGCTGTTCGAAAGTGGCTGCACATGTTGATAGATCAGTTGAAGGCATACGGCATGATTGTCTTTTTAGACGAGGCATTGAGTTCAAGAATCAGGAAGTTATTTTGCCACTATATAAAACTCTGGTTAGAGCGTATCTGGAGTATTGCATTCAATTCCTGTTACTGCATTATGGGAAGACAATAGAGGATTTGGATATGGTTCAGAAGAGCTTTACGAGGATTCTGCCTTGATTCGATGGTGTGAGCGACAAGGAGAGATTGAACAATCTTGGGGTTTTCAATCTGGAGAGTCGGAGGGTTAGTGGAGACCTAATGGAAGTTTATAAGATTATCAGAGGAATAGACAGAGCAGACAACGGGTATCTTTTACCTTTTTTCCAAATGTCTAATAGCAGAGAACATACATTTTAGGTTCGAGGGGGAAAGTTCAAAGGAGATTTGTGGGTTCAGTTGTTTATTACACAGAGAGTAGTTGGTGTCTGGAATGAGCTTCCATGGGTGGTGGTGGAGGCAAATAGCACCTAGGCATTCAAGAGGTGTTTATAGATGCACGTGTATGTGCAGAGAATGGAGGGATATGGACATTGTGCAGACAGAGGAAATCAGTTTCATCCGGCATTTAATTACTTGTTGAATTAGTTCAGTCTAACATCGTGGGCAGAAGAAACTGTTTCTGTGCTGTGCTGTGTTTCTAACCACGATCTCTAGATCTGTGGCGTAAAACTTCAGATAGCGTAACGTAATTCTGCCGTCCAAAACCTACATCAGATAACTGACAATGTCAAATTCGAGTTTAATCTCATATGCACATGTACATGTATACGCTGGTGCAATGGAAAACAAACTTACAGCAGCATCACAGACAAATGCCATAATGTGAGCAGCATTCGCAAGACAGACATAAAGGAGACTTAATTTATACACAATCTTTGCAAGAAAAAAAAGAGTTGAGACTATATTCCTTCAGGTTCACAATTCCAGGCCCGATTCTGCCGGTTTACCCCCAGTACTTTGGGAGTAGGGGAGACGGAATTGCGTCAGGAGAAGAGGCCGCGCGTATTTATTAGCTCTCCTCTGTGCTGAGTGCATCCTGCAATCGACGTGAGGGGATATTTCACCACCTCCTTCAGCTGCTCCCTGAACTTAGTCTGGGTCACGGCATAAAGAGCCGTGTTTGTGCAGCAGCTCAGGAGTTGCAGCATGTAGCCCAATTCCCCAATGGTACCAGGTGGAGCCGCATCAATCAAAATAAAATACAATCTAACCCACACAGAATTCACCGTAAACAGCGCCCACAACATGATGAAATTCCCCGACACAACCAACAGTAAAATGAGGGATTTCCGGCGGCTCTCCATCTCCGTGTCCCTGGGAATCTCCCCAGAGCTGAGACTCCGGAGTCTCCTGCGGGCTCTGCTCGCCACAAGAACGTGCCTAATGGTCAAAGCATTGAGCAAGAGAATGAGGACAAAAGGGATCACAGGTGTGAGAAGGTAATGGACGAACTCGACTGCGGTTCAAACGACTGAATTCAGAGCAGTGTCTCTCCCAGCAAAACCAAGGGTTGTTATAAAACTGGTAGTTTCCTGTAAGCATAAAATACCAGAAAATGTTCTTTAAACAGCTGAGTAAAGTTACGGTCCCCAGAACCACAGCCGCCGTTCTCTCGGCACAATATTTCGCTTTCAGCTTCTGACAACGAATGGCCACAAATCGGTCAAAGGTGAAAGTGACGGTGAACCAGACAGAACACTCGGTGGCTGCGTAAAGCAGGACGGCGTGGAGATTACACACGGGAATGAACTGGAGGAACTGAAATATGTCCGAATAAACAACAGGAATCTGCCTCAGAATCAGGTCGAGCACAACGACAAGTAGATCCGCCGTTGCCATGGCCACCAGGTAGCGAGTGACGCCTTTGGAGAGACCGCAATTTCCCTGCGACAGGACCACAATCGTCAGCAGGTTCACTGTGAGGAAGGAAATAAACACTATCATGACTCCCGGTTTGGAGCAACGTTGGCAGATTCACAGAGAGGGAAACCAAATGTAGAAACCTGTTCTGGGATTCAGAGCTGGCGATGGTTTCACCCGATAGCGGGGTTGCCTGCTGTAAACGGCGAATAGAGATCAGTGAAATCAACCCGTGACTGGAAGATAACGGCATCGCCTCTTCCAACAAACAGGTGAGAAGCAGTTGTTCCAGGTTACGGTCAATATGTCTGACGACTGAACAATTCATTATGTGTTCCAGTTGATAAAGATCAAGGTACTCACTAATTTAGTTTCGGTTGGGGGAGAGGTAATCTGTTGACCTGGTCTATTTGTGGAAATCTTCCCAGGCTCCTGATCCTGTCATTGCTCCGCGAAATTCTCGCTGATTACTTTGTGAAGACCCGGCATTAGTGTAGGTTTGAGACCCGGTCACTTTCCCGCTCTGTATGCAGTGATTTCGTGTTAGTCATGTGTGAATCAGCTTGCAGTTGTCCCGCCATTTATTACACTTTGAGCAAGTGGCAATATGTCGGAGCCACAACCTGCTACTGATTGGGAACATGACGCAGCCACACTGGATATTGTGGTGAAATTTGTCCATGTCCCTCGCGGCGCAGTCTGGTTCCGCCCACGATGTGCCCGGCAGGAGAATGGAGGCGGCGGAGAGCTATCAGAGGGTTCAGATTGAAATTCGACCATGATTAATTCAATAATATCAGTTTACTGATTGCTGCAGATAGTTACGTCAGCTGGGATCAACAGACACGGTAGCAGAGAGGAGAGCGTGAATTAAATTTCATGAACAGCAGTGCAGATAGCAATGGTTTATTCAACAAATAAATGTTGCTAGGGAATTGTCAACAATATAAGACAATGACATGGAGACACGAAGAATACATAACACGGAGATAAACGCCATTGACCGCGCTGATCCCCGCACACGGGCCGTGTCGATGTGTGACATCTCCCTCAAACGGAGATTAGTTAAAGAGGACACTGCTATTTATTAACTGGACCAAGCAATGAACTGCCCACACACCAGATCTCTTTAAGGGAACAGGTGAACACTTCTTATCATTTGCTTCTTGGTCAATTCGTTGGATCGGGTCTTACCTGGAACAGCAATAAGAGCGAGAATGGGATAGTAGACCGGCTGAATAGTCCGGAGTAAATAATTGATCCGAATATCAACTGTCATCCAAGGATTCTTCAAGAAAATATAGTTCGCATATGAGAAAACACCCTTCTCCATCTCTGTAAAATCCCACTCTCCTGTTTCCCGACCCAGACTCCTTCCTGTAACACCTCACTCCACTGTTCCCAGATTCCAATCGGTGACCAGAACTTCACACTCAACTATTTTCAGAGTCCATCCGTTCATGTTAAATCCAACTTTATTGTTCGCAGCTCCCCAATTATCTTCTTCCTCTGTAGAGCTGCTGTTTTCTGTCAGTGATGGAGGGGCTGCTCCCATTGATACTGTGAGACTTCATTGAAAGGAGCATTTTTGCAGGAAGTCGAAAACCCCCTGGTGACACAATCGGACTCCTTGCAGACTTGACGTTAATTACACTCACTAAACAAATATCTGCGTTAACCCCTTCAAGTTATGACGGCTGGAACAATACGTGAACTGAACGAGTCAATAGGGGGAGGATGTCCAGAATTGACATCCACCTTTGCCGGGCATTCTCTCTTCTCCAACCTCCCATCGGGCAGAAGATACAAGAGCCTGAAGGCAGGTACCACCAGGCTCAAACGCAGCTTTACTACTTAGAATAACAAACACTATTGTACTGTTCTGGAATACATTAAGACGGATCTACACTGCACTTTCGCCGTTAATGCAACACTTTCTTCTGCACTCTGCTATTGGTTTACCTTGCACTACCTCAATGCACTGTTGTAATGAAACGATTTGTACGACCGTTACGCAAGACAAGTTTTTCACTGTACCTCGGAGCATCTGACAATAATAAACCAATCCGGTGGAATGGACCAATGCGGCCAGGGTCCTGTCAGCGGGACTGATGAAGTCCGAACGTGTGATCCGGAATTTTGAACAGATCCCTCAAAGTGAAAGAAATCCATATGAACCGTTTCTATGGAGGGCATGATGGAGAAGAAACTCGGGGACTTTGAGTCGTGTAAGCTGACCTCATTGCGAGGGCAATGGCTGCAATTGATTACTCAGACTCTGGTGACAGACACTTTAGAAATGTTGAGGGGTCAATTTCTTTTGGTTTGTGATATGTGTTTGGAACCATGTCTGTTTAAATCCGACCCATTTTATCCTGTTTAAAAGTCCTTCCACTCAGTCTAAATCCATGACACTTCGCTTTTGTTGCACTGACCATGGGAACAAATATTTTCCGATCAATCCTGCCTGTTCAATTCACAATCTGATACATTCGTATCAGGTCACCTCTCAGGCTAGCTTGCCCAATATCGCGCCATAACCTCCAATTAAAGCAACATCCCAGCGATGCTCCTCTGCTCTCTCCCCCAGCGGAACCCCATCCCTCTGATACTGAGGTGACCAGAATTACACACACTGCTCTGAATGTGCCCCAAATGGTGTTTTGTTAAGAAGCACCATAACGTTCCCGCTCTTATATTCCATGACCCGACTAGCAAAAGCCAACATGCCGTAGTCCTTCAGCACCATCCCACCGACCTGTGTTCTCTTTCAGAGAACATTGAACTCGGACCCTGGTCTTTTTCTCCGTCAGCATTCATTCTGTGCCGTCAAATATTCTACATTTGTTGCGATTAAATTCCAGCTGCCAGTGTCCTGAGTTTCTAACTGATCTATGTCCTGATGTAGCATCAGAGAACCTTCTCGCTCTCCACAAAACAACCAATCTGCTAACATTCTGATCGTTTTCTGTTGAGTGCTAAAGTGAAGGGCGTGACAAAGTGCAATAGAGCACAGACTTCTCTGACTAACGGGATTCTTGAATCCAGACAGATGCACATCCAACACCAAATCAGAAAACGGTGTTATATCAAGAAACTGAAATGGTTTCCAAGGAGAATTGGGCTGTCCCTCAGGACTGAGGTAAACACAAATCATTCAGGTATTTTACTACCCGATTTATTCGCACCATAGATTTATTAAAAAATGTATAGTATATAAATTAGACAATAGAATCTGTGAATTATGTGTTGTTCTTCATGTACCTAAATACTTCTCTATCTATTTGACTAATTAAACAGTAATGTGTAAATATGTCCATTTTATGCAGTGTTTCCTTTGGTGATAGTCGCTTCTTGCCCGCTGGTGCTTCTGATGTAAGATAGCACCAATCTTTGACACAATTCATTCATTGATTAAATCTCCTGGCGAAACCATTTTCGTATTTACATGGTCCTTCTCGAAAGGGGGTAATACCCCATCTTCTCGTGGGAAATTAGGCTAAGCACATGGCTCATTTGTCAGTGGGAGAGCACTATGGGACCACTGACCGTAAATCTCTCAGCTTCAACATAGTAATGGAGAAAGTTAGGGCTGGTCCACAAATTGACGTGACAAATTGGGACAAGACTAATTTTGATGTCATTTTTAAGGCAGATTGCAGTTGAAATTGACATACTCGTCGGCACAGATTTCATGCGTCCAAGGTCCGTTCCTGCATTAATCTATGATCTTTTATCAATGATCTATGACCTGTGATAAAGAAGTCTCCAGGAAATACAATCGTAGCTCAGACCCATTGAATTCCTGAAATAAACAGGGCGCCACAGAATAGTGAAGCCTCCCCAAAAGGGTTTGTAACTCTGGCTCATAAAAGCTGTGACAAGGCTCACAAGAAAATATACGGCGTTTTGGACCCATAAGACAACCCAAGAACCGGCTGGCAAAAGCACCATAGAATCATACAATTATACTGACCCTGACAATTCCTCTAAATACTGATACAGCCGAGAGAAGTAACGTGACAATTTAGCAAGTCAAAGCAACACAAACCCAACCTCTGAAACAACCTGAAGTAAAACACATCGGAGCCATGAAGTGCCAGAAAATGATGTAAAGTTCAGGTCGTTGACGTCCTTTGGTTAGACACCCTTCACCCTTCAGGAGCAATGGAATAGGGACAGCAGGTATTAGCACAAACAACAATCAGTCTTCGATAAAAATACCCATAAAGTTATAAACTACAAGCAGCAAATTGGCAAATTGGTTCATGATTGTTGCATGTACCGAGCTACAGGAAAAGCTTCTTTTGCGTGCTATCCATACAAATCGCTTAATCACATCAGTACATTGAGGTAAAACAAGGGAAAAGCACTGACAAAACGCAGAATAATGTGTTACAGTTGAGGCTGACAACATCCTGCAAACACGTAACGAAATATATCAGTGATTACTTTTGATATTAAAAGGACAACAACTTGACAAGGCATAAGTGTCAACAGAGCACAGGCCTCTGGCCCACAGCAGTAGGCCGCCCAAGTAATGTGTCTTGTAAACGGACATGATCATGAAGACTTTCTCATCCGTATCAGCCAAAGACAATGGGAAATGTTTACTAACCTACAACAACCCAGGCATCAGATATTTTCGTCTAAGTTATAACAGAGGAATTTTTCGACTAAGTTATAGTAACAGAGATCAACGAAAGTTCCAGACACACGCTGTGCACTTAGAAGATCAAACAAGGTCATGGGAATATATTCTCTGACAATCAAGAATTGGGAGATTTGTGTACCCGGGCCGTCAACCCTTATTACACAAAATTTAGTTCATGTGGTTTCTGTTCTCAGAAGCGTTTAGACCACCAATGTGAACTAATTTGTCCCAACAGAAGTGTGTGAACATTGAGCTGTGTCTCGTCAGTTACCAGGTACTCCCAGTGGAAGAAAAATGGGTAAATCAACGGAATCATTGGTCTGCTCTAAAAATATTGAAGTAAAGTGCGCAACTTTAACTGTTGAAACTGCACTCAAGCACCTGCTATCTTTACTCAATGAACTTCTGAGCTTCTGTAGGGAGTGTCTCAACAAAGATAGATTCTCCAGAATGCCTGTTTGCCGTGTTGAATAAATAACTATTTACATCTCCCAACTGCAGTTTCGAGTGACCTGTTCACATTCGCGTCACATTGAAGTAATCCCGCGCTTCAAACTCACTGTGCTCCGTAAAGCAATATATTTCAGCACCATAAAGAACCTCAGAGCCGAGTGCCTCGAGGCAGATCAGATGGACAGCACCCCCCACCCCCAGGATGAGCGAGAATTTCAGGCATATGAAGCAGACAAAACAAGGGACAAAACAATATAACGATGAAGACTGCATGGTCTGAAATAATTACCAGAACTTTGCCCTGTCAGCGTCCCAGAAATTTCAGCGCATCGGAAATAAAATATTGTCCTGAACAATATGAATGCAGCCGCATTAATTGTCAAAATAAACCAGCCTCGTGCATTAATACTATTCAGTATAATACAAATCGTTGAGACATAGAATACCTCAGAATAATACGAGATCAGGTGCATAAACTATCCTGGGCCGATAAACAAACCCAGTAACGGAACATCCCATACTCATATAACCCCATGCAGATACATGGTTGAAGAACTGTAAATCTCCTCAGATCCTCCGTCTGACAGGTCACCTCGAAGAACTGCAGTGCATCAAACACAAAATGCACGTTGGACCAAATTATCTTCCGAGAATATCAGCAGATAGAATATTTGCACCATCGCAGCTCAGCCTTCGTGAAAGGGAAATTATGGAACGTTTTACGTTCCTGTCCACATTTCATCAGTTTGTTAGGTGTATCCTTCTGAATTATTTGGAGGTGCTGTGTCCGTCTGAGCTGCTGTGAAACCATGAACTAATTCATGTGTCCGGGGAGCCAGCAGAACTTCAGTTCCTTTGTGGCTGCAGTTTGGGATTTCCAGTTGATGCATTGATTTGCCATAATTCTGAAATTCTCACAGAATCATGGAGTTGTACAGCACGGAAACAGGCCCTCCGTCCCAACTGGTCCATGCCGACCAAGGTGCTCATCCAAGCTAGTCCCATTTGTCAATATTTGGCCCATCACCTTCTAAAACCTTCCAATACATGCAACTGTCCAACCGTATTTTCAAAGTACCTGGCTGACCCACTGCCTCCAGCAGCTCATTCCTGTCATAGTTCTGAGTTCTGGTCCTCAATTTGGCTCCATTAATGCCTTGTTGTCCAGCACATGGATTCCATGCTGGACTGATTA
>JARFYF010000070.1:490222-500925 GCA_030265395.1 Rhina ancylostomus
GCCATAACCCTTTTACTCTTCTCTCCCCAGTGATTTGTTCACATATCTGCACCCCCGCCTCTTGCCGGTGGTTGGTGCGCCGAAGTATATAATCGCCTCCTTTTCATTCACGTTCTACCCAGGTGGCCTCATTTGAAGAGCCGAGAATATCCTCCCTCATCCCTGCTGTAACGGACCCCCTCATCAATATTGCAGTGACACATTCGCTTTCAATCCTACCCCATTCCCATCACGCCTGTAACTGCTATACCCTGGAAGACTGAATTGCCAGCGCTGCCCTTTTGTTCATTTGTGTCTCTGTTATTGCGTCAACATCATGGTCACTTGTGCTGATCAACTCCCTGAATTCATCCACCTTCCCCATCAGTGTCCTCGCACTGAAACACGTGCGATGTGATCTTCCCATTCTCCATGGGACTTATATCGCCCAGGACTGCTCAGCTCACTGGACAGACTTAGTTTACCTTTTATATTTGACTGCACCCATCCCCTCCCGACAGTGCATCTGTTCTGTGTCCCATTCCACTGAGAGATTAATGTAAACCCTCCCCAAAGGCACTGGGGGCAAATGGCAGTACGAAGACGTGCGACCCTTTCTGGTTCAGGTGACAGCAGTTTGGCTTGTACAGGTTGTGCCTTCAGCAGAAAGAGTCCCAAAAGATGCAGGAAACTGCAACCTTCATTCCTGTATCACCCCTCAAACATACATCCATCTGACCTCTGTTGCTATTCCTAGACTCACCAACACGTGTCACTGGAAGCCATCAGAAAGATCATTCTCTTTTAGGTGAAATGAAGCTCCCTAAATTCGGGAACATTGGCACAAATGGGCATCCACTGACAGTCATTCTAGCACGCGTTTCCTGGTAAATGGCCAGGATGGGTGTGGGGTGAGGTTGTTTGGGATATTGTGACCAAGCAGCAGCTCATCTGTGAGTGCCATGTGTTGGGGGTTCGTTGCAATGGGTGGACATTGGGGTACAGTGTGCTCGTTTATTGAGCATCGGTGGATAACAGCGTCCTTCTGCTCCGCCTCCAGAAGAGTTGTGCACGTAATTCTTGGCTGCTGAGCAGAAATTAATACGCAGAAGCCTCCCAGGTGCCTGTGCTCTGTGAAAATACCAGCATTCTTGTGGGCATTAGGACCATGCGGCCGCCCTCCAGTTGGCACAGCATCCTGGTCTCGAGACAGGCTCCAGGTTGCTGCGAATATCTTGCGGGCAGAGCTGTCAGTCCGACCATTAACTGGACACCAGGACCCTGCGGCCTGTCAGCAGGCGTGGCTGCGGGACTTAGGTGAGGCGTGGAAATCTCAGCTTCTTTTACCCGGGCACCCATTGATGCAGGGAGACGATTCAGAGGGTGAATGTGAAGATCATGCAGCAGTCAACGCGATTAAAGTTCAGCCTCCAGGGTCGCATTTTGGACCAGGCAGCCCAAGAGATTTGAGCTCAAATTTTCCAAACAATAGCTGCATATTAGACCCTGTGGACGAGAGATTGTGGACCTGCGCCCTCTCAGTTCTCGGGCGCTGATGGACACGCAGCTGCTGGACACTTGCAGCCTGTTCCACGGCACTGTGTGGATATGAGGACACTGAACAGAGCTGGCGGAGCTGCGCCCTCCTGGTTCCAGTGCACTGGTGGATATTCGGACCCTGTCAATGAACCGTGTTCAAATTTTGTGGTAAATGCTGCGGGAGCAGGTGGCTGCTGGTGATGGACACCGGGGCCCCCAAAGTGTGTAAGGGAAATGTGGCGAGGATAGCAGATATGGGGACTTCCCCAGCCCGCACTGCTGGCAATGCAGGCGCAGTGGATGGGGTAGAGGGACCCTGCGGCCGCCTGTACAGATGTGTTGTGCTCAGAGATGTCCTGTCCACAGTTGCAAAATGACTGAACCCGGACCTACCCCGTCCCCGCCCCCTTTACTCATTCCGTCGGCCTTACCTGCCACGCCCACGGCCGATCTGTCCACTGCCCAGCGACCGCTCTATCCGACGTGCGGAGGCGCTCACGGCTGCTGCTCCGGTTTAAAAAAACGCCCCTTCTCTGATTGACATTTCCAGGACCAATCGGCGAGCGACACAATGCGCTTCACCACCTGTGTTGGTTTCGCTACATCAGCTCCGCCTTACGTCGCACGTAAGGACGTCACCCGTGAGCTCCGCCCCCTACGTATTGCGTGAGGTGGCAATCCCGCCCCGCGAGTTGAAGGAGGCGAAGGCTCCAGGTCACGTGTCCGGGAGCCCGCGGGCGGGGCCGCACGTCACGTGTCCGGGAGCCCGCGGGCGGGGCCGCACGTCACGTGTCCGGGAGCCCGCGGGGAGGCGGTTTAACGGTCGGCGAGCGGGAGCGGGACGGCGGCGGAGGAGGAGGTGAGGTTACCGGTCACCTCACCCACCCAGGATCAACAGTGGAATCTGCGATCCCCTTCACCCCCTCCCGCATCCCCTTCACCCCATCTCCCTCTGCCTCTCACGTTCCCCTTCCCAACCGCAACACTTTACCACATCACCCTCTGCCATTCGCACGCCCCATCCCGGTCCCCTTCCCCCTCACCCTGTCACCCTCACTCCTACCCCCTCCCTGGTCCCCCTCCCTCCTCCCTCCATCTTCCCCTATTCCCCATCCCCATCCCCTTGACCCTATCACCATCCCATTCCACAGTCCTCACCATTCCCCTCCCATTACCCCTCCCCCACCCCCTCCCCACCCCCCTACCCATCACATTCCCCTCCCCCACCCCTCCCCATCCCCTCCACCAATCCATCCCCACTAATTGCCACAACCCTCTGCACCAATCTGCCCTCCTGCATCCCCTTACTCCATCACCCTCCCATCCCTCCCCATCCTCAATACTCCCCATGCCCCTCCACCAATGCCCCCTCTCGCATCCCCTTACCCTTATTATCCTCTTCCTCTCCCATTCCACTTCCCCATCTCCAAGCTTCCCCATCCACAATCCTGCCCATCCCCCAGACTTGCCCAACACCGTGCCCATCCTCCCCATCCCCGCCAAAAATCCCCCATCCCCTCCACCATCCCCCGATCTTCCTTCTTCCCCATCCTGAATCCCCTTAATCCTATTAACCTCTCCCTCTCCCATTCCCCCTCTCCATCCCCAATCCTCCCATTCCCCTCCACCAATCACCCCTCCCACATCTCCTTAACCCCATCAACCTTTCACACTTCCATTTCCCTCCCCATCCACTAGTAACCCTCCAACATCCCCTACCACATCACACCCTCCCTTTCCCATTCCTCTCCTCATCCCCAATCCTCCCCATCCCCCTTCCCATCCCTAATTTTCCCCATCCCCCTCAGAATCCCCTTACCATATCACTCTCTCCTCTGCCATTTCCCCGTCCCCATCATCCTCCCCAAACCCCATCACTCATCCCCTTAACCCCATCACCTTCTCCCATTCACCTTCCACATCCCCAATCCTCCTCATCCTCTTCCCCCAATCCCCCCTCCCGCAACCCCGATCCCTCCCCATCCCCCCCTCATCATATTCCTGTCTACACAGCCCAGTGTCCAACACTGACACAGTGCTGGTGTGGTGGGATTTATTCTGAGGACAGTTCCTCTCTCTCCCTCACTGTCCAGTATATTACTGGGTACACAACCCAGTGTCCATAACTCGCACAGTACTGGTGTGTAGTTTTGTGGTGATACTTCCTCTAAGTTCCTTCCAGTATTTATTCAAAAGGAGACTGGGTAGAAACAGAAGGGGACAGGAATAGATAATGTGATGTGGTCAGTTGGAAAGGGGAGGGATCAGCTGGTGCAGATGATGAGCACAGGCTGGGTATGTTTGGTTTCAATGAACTGTTCCTGTGTGGCATTGTCTGTTTTATTCATTATAAATTCCTATCCCACAATGCAGCCATTTCTGATCGTAAGGTGCAAATCCAGCTTCCCATTGAAGACAATGTCCACTGCCCGGCTGTGTCCCTTACTGATGTGTCTGTCACAGGAAGCAGTCAGACTCAGAATGATGGACTCTTCATGTCAGAGGGAGAGATGACATCTGAAGAAAAGTCACAGGAGAGCATTGGAGATGAAAGAGACTCCAGCTGCTGAAATATGGAGCAAAAAATTGAAAGTGCTGGAGGAACTCAGCAGGTCTGGCAACATCTGTGGGGAGAAATGGACAGTGGATGTTTTGGATCGAGACCCGTCATCTGGACATTGAATGGATGTGACTGAGGTGAGAGAGGGATGTGGGACTGGGGGTGGTGTGCATTTCCTCCTGTCTTCCTCCCCACTGAGATATCATTGCTGCCTGTCCCTCTCCCCTTTACTCTCCTGAATTTAAGTTATCCAGACCTGGCTGCCAAGTCCCTTTGTTCTAGATTACCGCCCGAGATCCTTCCACTTCATTGGACAAGAACACAAAATAGGAGCATTATTAGGCCATTCAGCCCTTCAACCCTGCCCTCCCAGTAAATATTATCATGGTGAATCTGCCCCAGCCCTCAACTCCTCTCCACTACCAGCTCCACATAGCTTTTGATGCCCCAGTCTATGGGGGGGAAGGGGAGAGAAAAAATGATCTCCTTCTTGTTAAAATATCTCTGGTGATCTAACATCCATATACATTCAGGGTAGAGGATTCTAGACAGACACCATCCTCTGTGGAATGAAACCAGTTTTAATTGATAGGCCCATTATGTCCCCATGTTCAAGCCTTTCCCACAACTAGAAACACCTCACCTGGGTGCTGGCTGTGTGGAGATTGCACATTCCCCCGTGACCACGTGGGTTTCCTCCGGGTGCTCCAATTTCCTCCCACACTCCAAATGTATGTGTGATGAAAGTTTTTTTTAATTGTCCTTTTTAATTGCCTCCCTTGTGCGTAGGTGAATGGTAGAATATGTGTGGGAGTTGATGGGAATTTGGGGAGAACGTAATGGGCTCGTGTAGAATTAGTTTAAAAATGCTGCTCAATGGCCACCATGGAGTCAGTGGGCCGAAGGGCCTGTTTCCATGTTGTTTATCTCTATGACACTAACTCAACATCTACCCTGTCATGCCCCATTGAGGCCCTGTTGCTTCAATAAGATCATCTCTCATGCTTATAGACAGCAAAGAATACAAATTCAGTTGTTGCCGTTGCTGATAGGATAACACATTTTTTTTTTACTTACCTCCCCCACCCCCCGGCCCTTCTCCCTCTTATTTCCATTTCCATGGAGCAGGCTCGATGGGCCGAATGGCCTTCTTCTGCTCACTTATCTTGTGATCTGATCTTGTGAACACCTTCTTCCCAGGAATTAGCTGAATTAATCTCTTCCAAACTTCCTTCAAAACGATTTTTTTCTTTCTTACATGAGGGCACCTGGTATTACAGGTGTGGCTTTGCCCTGTGTAGATATATTTCTAAATGTCAACCAACTTGGCAATAAATGCCAATATGCCATCAGCCTTCCTAAATGCTTACTGCACATTGATGCCTCGTGCACCAGACCCTCAATACCTCTGTTCTCAAATCACCTGCAGTCTCTCTGCCATTTGACTCTTCTTGCCTCACATTTTTCTTCATTAAACTCCATTTACCAAGTGTTCACCCACTCACTCTCTCTGTATCTGAGTTGAAATATGCTCACGGCAATGTGCCCTCCCACCTGCTCCCTTGTCACCAGTGAACCTGGTAACCCTCCTCCATTGTCATCACTGCAGTTAGAACTACCTGTGTCCCCTGCATGACAATCATTCAGCCAAAGGAAATTCACCCTGGCAGAATTTACAAATCACTACCCTAAATTTTGAGATATGGAATAAAGTTCACTCTCAAGGAATTTATTTGTATTGGTTTATTATTGTCACGTACTGAGGTACAGTGGAAAAACTTGTCTTGCATACCAATTGTACAGGCCAATTCATTACACAATGCAGTTACATTGCGTTCGTACAGAGTGCATTGATGTAGTACAGGTAAAAATACTATCAGTACAGAGTAGTGTCACAGCTACAGAGAAAGTGCAGGGCAATAAGGTGCAAGGTCATACCAAGGTAGATCGTGAGGTCAGAGTGCTCATCATATATTCAATAGTCTTATCACAATGGGCAAGAAGCTGTCCTTGCATCTGGTGGTACGTGCCCTCAGGCTCCTGCCTGAAGAAGAGAGAATGCCCCGGGTGCATGGGGTCTTCCCTTATGCTGACTGCTCCAATAAGACAGCGAGAGGTAAAGACAGAGTCGAAGGAGGGGCTGGTGCCCGTGATGCGCTGGGCTGTTTCCGCAACTCTCTGCAGTTTCTTGTGGCCCTGGGCAGAGCAGTTGCTGTCCCAAGCTGTGATGCATCCAGATAGGATGCTTTCTATGGTGCATCGATAAAAGTTAATGAGAGTCAAAGGAGACAAACCAAATTTCTTTAGCCTCCTGATGAAGTAGAGGCACTGATGAGCTTCCTTGGCTATGGTCAAGAATTTATGTGAAACGAAGTGAATAATTAACTACAAAGTTTATTTGATGCATATGCGTTTCTTGTTGTATATGCAGATGGAAAATTGTAAGGAACACAATCTCTAATTATAGGGATGCAACGTCCTCACCATCTCCCACCTCCACACCTACCCCAGTCGCCTGTATTTAAGGTCCAAGAACTGATACTTGCATCGTTCCACTAGTGACATCTTTCCAGTCTGAAAAATGACCCAAACAGTCCAACTCCCTGCCTTCCACATGACAATTGGTCTTCAGTCCATGTGAACACATTAACCACTGTGAACTCTTCTGCATCAAATACTTTACTTTCCATCTTAAAATCTACATCCTTTTCAGAGGGTGCGTTGCTCTGCCTGAGCACATCATTACGTGGCATGTGTTCACATAATAAGCTGCATTAAATCACCCAGAGAAGATTTTGCTACCTCAATGGTGCCATATATTTCCTCCACCTCCCCTCCCCAGGGATGGGTAGTGTCTGAGACATCTTGGGCAGAGTGTCCACAGCAATGCAGGATGAGTAGAGGGACCAGCAGTTTCTGGTGTAAAATGAGGATCACCATCCAACTCCAACAGCTGATGGAGGCATTTATCTGGTGGATATTCTCCCCAACACTCTCACAGCTCAGTGTTCAACATGGGAGGGTTGATCTTGTGCATTCTGTTGGTGCATTGTGTTTGGATTCTGTGCATTTTTACTTTTCAATCCCCTCTTTCCATGGTAATTCCGGTGAACACAGCAGAGTGCCCAACATTGACTAGTGCTCATATGGGAGAGGTTCATCCTGTGGATGCTCCCTCTCCCAATCTGCCATCCACCTCCCCTGCCCCTGCCCTATTTCTTCACTCCACTTTCTTCCCCACCTCATTCACACATGGTTCATCTACTCTACCTCACAGATTCATGTCCCTTCTCTCCATTGGCTGCAACCCATCCCTCTGCCCAGCTCCGTCAGAGTCTTCTCACTACGCAGAATCCCCACTCAGAGGCCCTTTGTCCCCTCCCACTTGCACCTCGCCCCCGCCGTGCCATCAAGACATTACAGAAAATGACAATGTGAACTATTTACAAAGGAAACACCTCCCTCTGCACCACAATGTGTGGGTTGCCCACACTTCAGGTAGTATTCTGTGAAGCTGTAAAATAACTTCCCTGTCTTTATGTTCTGTGCCCTGTCTAATAAATGACAGCATCCCTTCCACCCTTTACCACTCTGTCTGCCTGAGCTGCCACATTCACTGATGCTTGCACAGGTACCTTAAGCTCTCCGGTTCCTCAGTACTTCTGACTTTTCCATTCATCATGTGTGACCTGTCCTTATTTGACCTCCCAATGTACATCTCTGGGCATTTAACAGGATTAAGTTCCATTTGCCACTGCTCAGCCCAGATGAACAGCTGATTTTTTTTGCATTCCTGGACTATCCTCATTTTCCAGAACATCATCAATTTTTGTTCCATCGAAAAACTTACTCACTATAACTCCTGTATCAACAAAGACTAAAGGTCCCATTAAAATTCCAGAAGTACACTACTGGTAATAGGCTTTCATTCACAAAAGCGACTCTCAATCTTTGCCTTCTGTCCCCTACTGCCAAACCAACTTCAGACCCAATTTGCTTTGCATCCCATGGGCACTTACCTTGTGGACTTTCCTGTGCAAAAAACACATATCTCTTCCTTCCCCAATCTTTCAAAACTTGATCTCCTTCCTCTTTGAAATCCTACCGTGAAATATCCTGAATAACAAACTGAGGGAGGAAAGTACAGAGTTTCACCACATCATGCAGCAAGAAATTCTTGGCTTTAAATGACCATTATCTGATCTTGCTTCCTTGTTTGTGATTCTCCCACTATTTCAAAGAATAAAGGTTTAACTTTAGACTATGCCATTATGTCAGCGTGCCATTCTCTTTCCTAACTTCTCTTACTACATCACGCTGTGCGAGCAAAGGTGATAAATTACTTCTTAATCACCCATTCCAGTTTTCACATACACAGTTCCCTGCCAGGTTTTGACCAGTATTGCCCTGTCAGGGGTTTATCCTTCAAAGGATTAACTGTCATTATAGTTGCAGTATAAAAGGCCCAGTGTCCCACACTGACACTGCTAGTGTGGGGGTATTTATCCTGCAAACAGTCCCTCTCTTGCCTCTTCTCTCCATTTCAGCTCCTCAATTTCCAATCCATTGACCGGTTGATGTGAACGGGAATGGTGATTGCAGCAGGAAGAGATGGTACATAGTGTGGCTGTGATTGTGGTCGGAATCGGACATTCCTGGGTTGTTTTCTAACTCCAGCTTTCATTTAAGGTCCAATAGATTCACTCCGGATCAACCCTGTCCTGTTTGTGACAGCATGACTTTTAAATGTGGCCAGTATAGCAAGAATATGGATTTGTCATTTCACAGACACAAATGTGTATATTTGGCAATTCAAAGAGACAACAACAACAAAAATTACCAGACTGAGTTGGACTATTTGTGGGAACACGTGCTGCTGGGAAAAGAGAGAGTGAGAAAGTCCTTGGCACCGAGAGGGATCAGACACAATCTGTCACGATTTCCGTAGCCTCTGTTGTGCTTGCTCCTCACTCTCTCTGTGATCCACTACATCACATGAAGCCAATGAAATATCTGAGCTCCTGTCCTCCCAAGATAACCCAAATGTAAGGCCTTTCCAACTGGCCATTGTACCTTCACCAGCAAAGGCCTCAGTGCTGTCAGCTTATTCCAGGTTTGCAGCTCCAACATCAACATACAAAGCTGACATACAGTATATTTAGTATAAGACGCGTGATCCTGTGGCTGCTCCTTTTCCAAACTTCTCTGTTCACAATAGTGCCACCACACAGCCGAGTGCCCAGCACTGCCACATTTCAGAAGGTTAGTGTGGAGTATAAATATGTCATGTTGCTGTTGAGCTGTGTGGCATGTTTCTGTGCAAACACTTGTAAATAAGCAACATGTAATTATGGGGCATTGCAGTTGAAATGGAAACACTTCACTGACAAATTCTTCTTATTCTGTTCTGTTGTTTGTAACAGCAGGCTGGCAAAGTGAGATCAGGACATCTTCCATGGCAGGGCTGCAGGCAACACTGGAGAAAGTTCACATATGTAAATTGTGCAGTAAGTATATATCAACGGGGGTGGGGGGGGAGGGGTGGTTGTTGATGGAATTGGGACGGGTATGTGATTGGCTGGAAAAGAAATAGCATGAGGTGGTGAAAGAGAGAAACACTGAGAAATACAAACAGATTTTCTTCAAACATGGCAGTTTGAGGAAATAAATATGATAATCCTTGTCTCCCAGTAAGCACAGTCTTGTATACCCATTATCTCTGTGTTGGTCTCAATCATGATATTCTCGTTCTAAATTTCAGTCCCCTTCATGGTCTTGTTGCTCCCCATCTTTGTAATCCTCTCCATATTTTTAATTCTCCAAGATATGTGAGTTACCGAAATTCTTCTCTTTAGATAAACCTGAAATTAATGGCTCCAACATGGTGGTTGTGCCTTCAGTTGCCAAGGCCCCATGTGTTGTCTGCCTGTTACATTTCCAGAGCACAGAGACCAATGTTCAGTACTGAATAGTTCAGTGTATATTCCTTTGGATCTTCCTTTTCCAGTCATCTATGTTCACGTATTTCCACAACACAGCTGAATGCTCAGCACTGTCGTATTGCAGGGTCTGGTGTGGAGTATGAAATCTGCCATGAGCTGAATGACATGCTCCTGTGCTGTGATTTATTTATGATATATTGCTGTTTTTGCAGCCATTAAAAATCTAAAAGAGCACTCAATGGGTTAATTCTGCCCTGCTCTGTCAATGTTTTTTTTTAAACGGGGAAACACAAGAACTGAGAACAAAGGATTTTTCACACCAGGTACACATGGTAAAAGGTCTTGGATGCAAATTGAGCAACAGGTGGAAATGAGTTAGTGGAATGGGGAGAGAGAGAACAGCCAAGCAGCTAGGCAGGCAGAGTCAGAAATTTCAAGGGCAGTTTAATTTTCTGAGCTGAATGACACTTTTCTGTTGATCAATTCCTTTATAATTTACACTTCTGTCATCATTGGAATCTTAATAGAACCCTTCTCAGGTTAATTCTGCTCTGTTCTGTCATCCTGTTTCTAACAGCAAACACAGAGATTGAGAACGAAGGACTTATATCATGGGTGCAGGTAACATTTGGTAAAGTTCACAGATGCAAAATGAGCAGTACTCAGAAGCAAGAGAGAGGTTG
>JARFYF010000070.1:507397-518089 GCA_030265395.1 Rhina ancylostomus
CGCTGGGATGGGGACCTGGAATCAAGTTTATAAATGTTGTAAAATTTACCCAGACACACAGTGCAGCGCGGAATGTGAACCTGGAGCCATGGCTTTGTGCAGGCCAACTAATTAGGTCTAACTAATTTCATTGAGTTTTTGAAGATGTGGTGAAGGTAATTGATGAAGGTTGAACTGTGGATGTTATCTGCATGGATTTTAAGTGAGACACTTGACAAGGTCCCTCATGATGGGTTCACCCAGAAGATTAAGATGCATGGGTTCCATGGTAACTTGGCCATCTGGATTCAAAATTGGCTTACCCACAGAAGACAAAATGGGACTTAATCTGGCTGGAAGCCTGTGACGAGTGGTGTTCCGTGGGGACCGGTACTGGACCTCTGCTGTTTTTCACATATCTCAATTACCTGGATGAAAATGTAGATGGGTGGGTCAATTAGCTTGCAAATGATAAAAAGATTGCCGGTGTTGTGAATAATGTAGAAAACTGCCAAAGGGTACAGTGGAATATAGATCAGTTGGAGATATAGGTGGAGAATGGCACTTGGAGTTTAATCTGGTCAAATATAAAGTGTTGAACTTAGGGTCATCAGATATAAAGGAACAGTACACTGTTACTGCCAAGACCCTTAACAGTGTTGATGAACAGAGGGATCTTCTGGTCTATATCTTCCTGAGAATGGCTGAACGGGTTGATTGTCTGGTAAAAAAAAGTCATCTGGCATGTTTGCATTGATTAGTCAAGACAATAAGGTCAAGAGTCGAGAGGTTACATTGCAGCTTTATAAAATCTTCGGCCGCATCTGGGTTGTTGTATTCAGTTCTTGTCACCCCATTGTAGGAAGGATGTTGAGGCTTCCTCAACATATTGAGGGTGCAGATGAGATTTACCAGGATGCTGCCTAGATTAAAAGGCATGTGCGATGAAAAGAGGGTGGATGAACTTGCTTTGTTTTCTCTGGAGTGGCGGATGCTGAGAGGAGACCTGACAAGAGCTTAGATTCATAGAGTCACAGAATTCTACAGCATGAAAACAGGCCCTTTGGCCCAACTGGTTCATGCCGACCAAGGTGCCCCATCCGATTTCGACCCATTTGCCAGCATTTAGCCCACAACCTACCAAACCCTTCCAATCCATGTACCTGGCCAGCTGTCTTTTAGAAGTTGTTATTGCACCTGCCTCAACCACTTCCTCCAGAAGCTCCTTACACCGAGATACCACACTTTGTGTAAAGAAGTTGTGCTTCAAGTTCCTATTGCACCTTTCCGATATCACATTAAATCTTGGCACTCTGGTTCTTGATACCCCTACTCTGGGGAAAAAGACAGAGCATTTCCCCTATATATGCCTCACATGATTCTATACACCTCAAAAATGCCACTCCTTGTTCTGCTATCCTCTTGGAATAAAGTCCTAACCTGTCCAACCTCTCCCCGTAACTCAACCTCTCAAGTCCTGGCAGCATCCTTGCAAATCATTTCTGCATGCTTTCCAGTTAAGTAACATATTTCATATGGAAGGGCCACCAAAGCTGAACGCAATAATCCAAGTGCAATCTCACCAGCATCAAGTACACTGCACCATAACCTCTCAACTTTTCTCCTCAATGTTCTGACTTATGAAGGCCAGCGTACCAAGAGCTTTCTTCACCACCCTTTCTACCTGTGACTCCACATTCAGTGAACCACTCCAAGTTTCCTCTGTTCCACCATACTACCCAGGGCTCTACCATTGACCATGAAAGTCCTACCTGGATGTGACTTTCCAAACTTCAATCCCTCATACTTATCTGAATTAAACTCCATTTGCCATTCTTTGGCCATTTACTGAGCTGAATAAGATCCCCATGTAATTTCTGATAATCTTCATTGTCCACTGCACCACTTACTTTAGTGCCATCTGCAAACTTACCAAACATGCCTTGTACCTTCTTATCTAAATTGTTGATACAGATGACAAACAGCAATGGGCCCAGCACTAACCCGATGCACACCACCAGTCACCAGTCTCAGAAACAACCTTCTAACATCACCCCCACCTTTCTACCATAAAGCCAATTTTGTATCCAATTATCCAGCTCTCCCTGGATTCCAGAGCTGTCAATCATATTGAACCTAATCAGAGAATTCACTAATGTCCGTATAAACCATGTCAACCACCTTGAACTATAATATTGATAAGATTATGAAAGGTATGGATAGAGTGGAAAGCTGTTCTTTTTCCAAGGGGTGAAATATCTAATACTAAAAAGGGCACGCATTTAAACTGAGAGGGGTAAGTTCAAAGGAGATGCGCATGACAAGTTTTTTTTACACACAGAGTCTAGTGGGTACCTTAATTAAACTGCCAGGGTTGGTGGTGGAGACAAATACAACAGAGGCACTTAAGAGGTGGTGAAATAAGTACATAAATGTGCAGAGAGCGTAGGTACATGGACATTGTGTAGGCAGAAGAGATCAGATGAGTTGGACATACAATTACGTTTAATTATTTTGGCACAGCATTGTGGGCCTAAGGGCCTGTTCCTGTGTTGTACGCTTTTATGTTCTAAAAGCAGACAAAACAGCAGCACTTAGACCCAGTGGATATCTGTTGGTGTGGACCTGGGATAACAATGGAAATGTAAGCCCTTCCCTGATGTGTGTTCATAGTTCATGAAGCTCTGCTCCTAATATCTAGTGATAGGTGATGAAGCTCCACCCCAATATGTGCTGACAAGTTGTGAAGTCCGGCCCCTGCTGTGTGCTGGCAGCTGGTGAATTCCTGCCCGATGTATAATGACAACTAGTGAATCCCCACCTCTGATGTGCGCTGACAGTAGGTTCCACCTACGATAAACTGCTGAATTTCACAGATTTTCAGCGATATTTATTGAATAATATCCAAAGACAATTGAAATTAATCATAATATAAGCAAATTATTGTGATTGAACGTTTCAAATATTGGAAATTAGAACTTATGAAAATGATATGAACCTCAAGTAATTACAAAGAATTTTTTAAACTTAAAAAAACAATTATCTAAATTTGAGCAAAATGTTACATCTATTTAATAGGGGGGATGTTCTGGATAACCAACTCGGGGTGAAGGGAGTTTGGGGGAAGTGCGACCATAAGTGTCCCACTCAGAGTGAAGACACCAGCCCTGCGACTCCGGCCTGACTCCCTGCGAGCAAGCACAGTGGCTGCAGTATTTGAACAACTGTGTATCCTGAGTCATGCCCAGCTCCGTGGGAGCTACTCCGCCACTGAAATGAATGGAGCCACTGAAATCACACCAGCTCTACACTGGAGTGGGGTCAGCAGACAGGCTGGATTTGCAGACCGATAGCCAGGAACTCCAGAAAGCTCGTGCTCTACCACTGGATTACATGAGAATCCAGGACTGGAGCACATTCTGTGACCATGGGGTGTTCCTCTCAGTGAGTTTGGTTTCCTCTGAAGCGATATCGGTCGTCAAGTCTGAGGCTCTCTCAAAATTATTGATCCCTACTCTTGTGAACTCTGATCTTACCATTTAACCAGCCTGGTCTCTTGACCGAGCAGTGATAACGTGGAACAGCTATCTCAGGAATCTTTTGTCTACCAGAACTGAAAGAACAACTGGAGAGTCAGCCCTGAACTAAGGAAGTTTATTCAAGTCCAAGTTTCAAAGTCAACGTTGTGTTTATTGTCACTTTCATAAGTGCATGGGTGCATGGGTGCAATGAAAACCATACTTTCAGCAGCATCACCACAGGCACATTGCTTCATGTAAGCAGAATTCACAAGAAAAACAAAACTAAGTTATACATAATTTTTACAAAATTGTCACAAGCACACCTACCCAGCGTATAGGGGCGTTTAAGTTCATAGATGGACACATGCCAATGCCGGGATTGGAGGTATCTGGATCACATTTAGGCAAGAGGGATCCAGTTCACTTTGGCACAGCGTTCTGCACAGACGTTGTGGGCTGAAGGGCCGGTTCTTGTGCTGCACTGTTCTCTGTGCGATAACTGCCATGCAAATTAGCATTTTGCAGTGGCAGCATAGTGCATTGCAAACAGAGAAAGCAGAATTTAAGATAAACTCACATTAACATAATTTATCCGTAACCGACACAACTTAATAAAGAAAATTAACATAATAAAATGAGTGCAAGTTGAGAGTGAGAAAAAGGAACTTAGCCCGAAGTAGTGTTAGGGTTCATCAGGTCAATTTAAGAACCTGATGGCAGGTCCAAAGCAGCTGATGTTGAAGATTGAGGTCTGGGTCTTCAGGCTCCTGTATCTCCTGCCTGATGGCAGCGTCAGGAAGGTGTCATGGCCCAGAAGTTGTGGTTTATTAATGATAAAGAGTGGGAATTGAGGCCCATTCTATCCGCACCCTGTCCGTGCAGCTACAGAGAGAATGTGGAAGCTCCACACATACAGTAATCCAGGTCAGAATTCTACCTAGATCCTTGGTGTTGCGAGGCAGCAACACTACTGTGTGCACCACGTTACACACTTCACTGCACTGATGCATTTTGATGCATCACATTACCTGTTATATCTGTACCATCCCACTTCAAGATTTCTATCATCCATCCATTGGTTGTTGCTACACTCAGTGTGAGAACAGTTTATGCTCCTCCAGGGCTGATCCAGGATGGTGTGGTTTACACACGGATCACCGAGTGCAGAATCTGCAGCTGTGGGAAAGAATAATGTTCAATGTTAAAGTTCAGCTGACATCCCCCAGCCTCTTGTTCCTCCAACCACCCTCACCACACCTGCACTGCTCCTAGAGCACAGATACAGTGAGATTTACACACCGACCAACAACTTCCCTGAGACTCTTCCTGCATCTCAATATTCAGCTTCAAAACTCTCCCAGCATTTAATATCAACACAGCAGTAGGTTAGTACCAACCCACAGACAAGCAATCCCAGCAGTCCCCCTGATCATGCAACTTATTCTGTCACCCATGCCCATGAACTCCCATTTGTTCTATTGCTAGCAATCTACACCGAAGAATAAATTGCAGCAGTTGATTAATAACCCGCATGTCATTGGGATGTGCGAGGAACACATAATATCCAAGGGGCCATCCTCACAGTCACTAGGACAACATGGCCTTCTCGACTGCCAGGGTGAGGACTAACACAAACGAGAAGAACAACGTCTCATATTCACTTGGGGAACTTACAGACCAATGAAATGAACATTAACTTTTCCAATTCAAGCTAACCCACATCCCCTGTTCTCTTTTCCCTTTCCTGTCAGTCCACTCAGGGCCTATATCCATTCATTCACCTTTTCCACCCTCCCCCATCAGTACCCAGACTTCTCACCCTCCTGGTTCCAACTGCCCACCACCCGCATATCTATCCACCCAGGCTTCTTCTTTCTTGGTTCCTTTCCTTTAACCTACCCCACCCAGCTCCATCTGCCCATCAGTTGATTCATCTGGATTCACCTATCATTTATCAGCTTGTCTCTTACCTCCATCCCACTCCACTTGGTTTCATCTGCCTACCATCTCCTCCTCACATGGTTCCACCAGTAACTAACCTGTCTCACCCCTTCTTCTCACCTGTTTGTACTCACCATCTTCTCTCTACACACTCTGTCCTAAAGTTGGGGCTCAACCTGAAACATCAACCATCCCTCTTTCTGTACAGATGCTGCTTAAGCTGCTCAGTTCCTTCAGTAATTTATTTTTGGTCCATATTCTGAATCTGCAGTCTCCTGTGTATCCAGGATCAGATTATGTTCGCTGGAGATATGAGACAGCAGCAATCCCTCTGGCTACCTCATTATGCACAGAAATACCAATACATTACAGAAAGGATTGCATTCATCTTGAAAGAAAAACAAAACTGCAGATACCGAAAATAAATAAGAAAGATGAAAGAAACTGTCAGCAAGTCAGGCAGCAACTGTGGAGGGAGAAACAAAAGTCAATGTTTCAGGAGGTAAAAATGAAATTAAGGAATGCTGCAAATGCTCAGCCAATAAGGTATCATCAGTGGAGAGAGGAAACGAGTTTACATTTCAGATCATGCAGTGTCATCCAACATTTCACGTTAATGAACTGGACAGGCAGGGGCTGCTTTAATTGAGCAGAGGAAGCTGAGAGGTGACCTTATAGAGGGAGATAAAGTCATGATGGTCACAGATAAGCTGACTAGTTACAGTCTTTTTCCCAAGAAAGTGGCATCTAAAACAAGGGCACATAGGTGAAGGATGAGATAGGAAAGATTTAACAGGAATCCGAGGGGCAAGAGGGTGGTTAGTACATGGAACGACATGCCAGATGAAGTTATGTAGGTGGGTACAATTACAAGGATATTGGGCATTACAGGTGATGAACTCGGAGCACAGATCAGCACACGGGAGGATGACGGAGTGAAAGCTCAGAGGTTTGCTGATAATATCACTATTGGTCACACCAGGAAGTAAGTTACACATGACTAGAAGAAACCGTTCTGATGAAGGCCGATTGATGAGTTTGGAATGATGACCAATGCAAGGATAAATGGTCAGATCCCAAGTAAAGGGACAGAGGATCTTGGAGTGAATGCATACAGATGGCTGAAGGTAGGAGCAGAGGAATGTAAGCCAGGTGGTTAAGGTGGCCCAGGGATAAATGTCTTCATTGGCTATGGCACAGAATACAAAGACCAGGAGGTTACACTGCAAAAATATAAATAATGAGATAGGCCACTACAGGAGGTATACAAACTGGTTACTACACTAGAAGAAGGAATTGATGACGCTTGGGGTGCAGGGCACATGTCCAAGGATGTTCCTGAAGGAGGAAAAGTGCTGCTGCAAGTGGAAGTTCTCCTTGCTGGGCTTCTTCCTTTGAAGAAAGCTGCTGGTTGAGCAAAAATTCACAAGAGGACAAGGCATGTAAACTGAGGCGTGGCTTACTTTATTTCTCAGAACGGAGTTCCACTTCAAGAGATGGATTTAAGTTAATTGGGGGAAGGATTATATGTGAGCAAAAGAAAACCCAATTACACGTAAAGCAGGTCTGAACTCACTTCCTGAACTGGTGAACGTGGTAGAAACACTCATCAACACAGCGCGTTTCTGGCACTTTCACCTGGATATCCTGTAGGAAGCGGAGGTGGAATTATGCTGAAGTCCATCCTTTAATGATACGGTCATAATGGGAAGCGCTGAGTCAGAATCAGATTTATCATCACTGATATATGACATGAACGTTGTTGTTTGGCAGCAGCCGTACAGAGCACAGACATAAAAATCTGTAAATTTCAGCTTCTCAGGTCACAGTAACACTGTGGAACTGAGGCTACAGTTGGTGAATGAACTCTTGATGGTCAGAGGGAAATCTCAAGGTGTTACTCAGTACCCAGGGAACACATACTGTAGATGGTGAGCGACTCTCGATGGTCAGTAGGAGATATTTTGGGATATCTCAGTGCACAAGGGGCACGGACTGTTGGTGAGGGAATCTTAATGGTCAGTTGGAGCTTTCACGGGGTATCTCAGTCTGCAGGGAACCCTGATATTTGATCCCGTCACACAAATTTTTAACACAGGTTGGGCCCAAGAATAGATCCTTCTGTAACATACTGCTTGTAGCCTGACAGCCTGATAATGATCTGCTTATTCCCATCCAAGAGAGTGGTTGAAGCTGGGTTGGTGATGACATTTAAGAGGTCACTAAAGGAGCACTTGAATCTCCTAGACGAATAGGGAAATAAGAGTCGTGATTACTGCAGTAGGTCAGCAAGAAAATAGTGGGCCAAATGGCCTGTTTCCTGCTGTACATCTCTATGATATTGCCCAGCTCCAATCATATCATCCAGACATCTCAGCTCAACTGCCCCATCCCAAGTGCCACACATCCATTTTCCTGATATACCTGCCACCACCCACCTGCCCCAAACCGTCACACGCCAAATGCCCAGCTACCAACACACCACTCAACCATCCGAGCTACACTGACGGTCCCATACCAATTCTGAAATAAAACAGTAAGTGCTGGAAACACTCGGCAGGACAAGCAGCATCTGGGGAATAGGAGATAGGGTTAACATTTCAGATCCAAGACCCTTCATTGGAACACATCAGAAAT
Source organism: Rhina ancylostomus (assembly GCA_030265395.1). Taxonomy (NCBI): domain Eukaryota; kingdom Metazoa; phylum Chordata; class Chondrichthyes; order Rhinopristiformes; family Rhinidae; genus Rhina; species Rhina ancylostomus. The sequence goes on from JARFYF010000070.1 coordinate 515,476, forward strand.
GCCCCAGACCTACTGCCCTACTCCTGTTGTTGTTTCTGAACATTTAACAACCTCAATAGTTCAATCTCAACTCATTCCAAAGATGAACAGGTGAGGAGTTGCAGACATGCTGTGTTGGCGCCGGAAAAGTGGCGACACTTGTGGGCGACCCACGGAACATTCTCAGTAATGTAAAAAGATGCATTTCAGTGTGTGTTTCAATGTACATGTGACTAATAAATAAGCATATTATCTTATCCTATCAACACCTCCACACAAAGAACAGTCCTGTGGCACATGGAACTGCTGCCTCATAACTCCAATGTCCCCAGTTCGATCTTGACCTCGGATGCTGCCTGTGTTCATTCTCCCTCTGGGCTCCGGGTTTCTATCACAACCCAACGATGTGTTGGTTAATTGGCCAGTAGAAGTTACCCCTTGTGATAAGTGAGTAGTACAATCCTGGGTGGGGTGGGGAGGAGAGAGGGAAAGAGTTGATGGTAATGTGGGGAGAATAGCTTACTGGGAAATTAGTGGGGAAAATGATTGTTCTATGAGGGGGCATGGATTCAATGGACCAGATGCCTTCCTTCAGTGTTATCGGAGAATATGGAAAGTGTTCCATCTTGGTTACCCCTCCGCAACGTGCCCATATAAATTGCTCACTGTAATTACCTCATCCAACCACCTTTCACTGATGGTACTGACCCATACCAACCTCAACTATCCATCCACATCTGTCAGAATTATCAGGTCTCCGGGGAGTGACACAAAGCACTAGAACTGAAGCCACAGGAGTGAGAGGGAGCATGAGAATCCCAGACCCTGTGGATGACGGAGAACCCATGATCCAGACTCCCTGCAAGTGTAAGGGATCACAGAGTCTCTGAGAGACAAGGACTGCGGGAGCCGCGACCCCGAGAAGTGAAAGGGAGCACAGAAATCAGCACCCAATGAGCCAGAAACTGAACAATCAGGATTTCCAGATGGTCAGGCAGTGGATTAGCAGAGTTGATTATACTTCTACACTAGATTGCTGCATTTCCTCTTCCACTGACAAGGTGACCAGATGAGCTTACAGTGATCCAGTTCTGGTCTTATATTGGAAATGATGGTATAAATTTCATCATTCCAGTTTTATATCTACTTACCACACCACAGCAGGAGATTATTCAACCCATATGGTCCAATGATAACTCCCAGAGGAGCAACCTCATCAGTCCCATTCTCCATCCCCTCATTCTTACTTTGGCCACCCACTCCCCTTTGATTCTTGTGCCACTTACCCCCACTAACGGTCATTTACAGTAGACGATTAACCCATCAGCACATCCTTGGGATGCGGCAGGAAACCAGATCACCAGGGGCTGGAGTGTGGAAGTATTTGTACAACTGTACCCAGGACAGGTTTGTTCTCCTCATTAAAAAAAGGATATACCAGCAGTCCAGATGAGGTTCACTTGGATCATAACTGTAATTAAAGGGTTGTCTTATCACACGCGGCTGAAAAGTTGGATCTCTCATCTTTGAAGTTAAGAAAGAAGGCTGATCTTATTGGAACACAAGATCCAAAGGGGGCATGAGAGGGCAGATATGGAGATGTACATACCAGAGGGAGAGTCTCCGGTGAAGAGATACTGTTACAAGGGGACAGTCATTTCAAACTGAGCTGTGCAGGAAATTCTTTTCACGAGAGAGGGTAGTGAATCTCTGGAATTCTCTTCCATCAACATTGTGGAGGTTGGTTCATTGGTTGTTTTTTAAGGAGGAGGTAGATAAACATTGTAAGTTTGGAGAATTGAGGGTTATGGGGAACTGGCACAGAGGTGGGGTTGAAACCTGGATCAGACCAAACATGATCACATGGCATAGTGGAGCAGGTCAGAGGGGTGTATGACCTGCTCCTGCTTCTATTTTTTTCTGAAACCCACAAGGTTGCAGGGCGAATGTGGAATCTGTACTGACAGCAACCGAGGGCAGTATCAATCCCCAAACTCTGGAATTATGAGGCAGTAGTACTAACAGCAGTTCCATCATATCACCAAGTGTGCTACATTGTGACCTGTAATGTTATGTCTCTGACATTGGAGTATTTGAATGAACAAAGATGAATGCATACCAAAGAAAGAAAACTCTCAACTCACAACGTAAAAACATATCATTGGAGTAAGTGCACTGTAAATTCACACACTTAAAATGTAACTGGCAGTTCAAACTACACATGCTGGATATTGAAGAGATTATTTGCAAGATCCTTGTTTGAATACCGGTATTCGGGCTTTTAGCCCTTTGGCAGTCCTAGCACAGGGGCATGCAGCACAAAACTGGTGCTTCAGCTTACAGAGTCTGCACTGAGTATCAAATAACAACTTAGTCAAGTCCAATAGTAATCACATTTTATCCCCCCCCCCACAATCCGATCAACACCCGCCAGAATCTACTTCACCTACACACTAGGGACAATCTAATCCACCAACCTACCTGTCTTTGGGATGAGGGAAGAAACTGGAGAACCTGGGGAAAATCTATGTGGTCTTAGGGACAATGGAAAAACTCCACACAGACATCCCCAGAGGTCAGATTTGAACCTGGAGCTGCCTTTGGTCCCTTTGTTCAGGAGCACTGAATACAATCC
>JARFYF010000070.1:550957-562515 GCA_030265395.1 Rhina ancylostomus
ACACACACACACACACACACACACACACACACACACACACACACACACACACACACACACACACTATCTTAAAGGAAAACTCACTCATAGTCCTCGTCCGTAACACGGCACACTAGTACAAGACTGGAGTCAGGATACTTCCTCAGGACCAAACACGGTCAGCCACTGGAAGGAATCTTGCCTCAGAGATCAGAAGACGAATCCCAACACGAACTGGATATTCAAAGAGGAACAGAGAACGCAGGACTGCTCTAGAGTCGACTATTCTAAGTATCCAGGAGCCAAAGTATACCCGAAGGTTGACCAATACTCTGGCAACTAGAGCTAGAGAAACCCAGGTACTCATGCTAGACCCCTGATGGGGCTCAGGTCTGCGTCGTAATGTAATCCGTCAAGCATGGAATCCATGTGCTGTACAACAAGACATCTTCAAAGGAGCCAAATTGAGGGCCAGTGCTGGGAACCATAACATCCACAGACAAAGAAATTTATCTACCACGTTGTTTTTTTTTTCTTATCACCATATCAGAAATTTTCCTTTTGTTATTCTCATCGCTCTCCCACTTTCTCTGATACTGAAAACTCTTTTATCTTTTCTGTTTTCAAGTTTCCATGAATGGTTATATTATCATATTATTATCCAGCACAGAACTCTTCGGCCCAACTCCACCTGTTAGTCCTCTTTGCTTGCGTTTGGCCCAAATACTCTTAATATCCCCTATTAGCTTCATACTTTATATGCATGCCCTCAAGACGAGACATTCCTTTCATCGGACTTTTTTGTTGCGATCTGCCCTATCAGTGCCTCTCATGTATGCTACATCTTAATCAAGCTCCCTTCTGCTTCAAAGGAAACTGTCACAATATTGAGCAAAGAGCAAGCTCACAGAGAACCCAAATGCGGCACACTGGTACAAGACTGGAGTCAGGATACTTCCTCAGGACCAAACACAGGCAGCAACTGGAAGGAATATTGCCTCGGAGATCTGAGGAGGAATCCCAACACAAACTGGATATTCAAAGAGGAACAGAGAACGCAGGACTGCTCTAGAGTAGACCACTTTAAGCATCCAGGAGCCAAAGTGTACCCAAAGGTTGACCTTATGCTCTGGCAACTAGTGCTGGAGAAACCCAGGTTCTTATGTTATGCCCCGATGGGGCTCAGGTTTTTGTAATTTTGCAATCAGTCCAGCATGGAATCCATGTTCTGTACAACAAGGCATCTAAGGAGCCAAATCGAGGGCTAGTACTCAGAACCATGACAGAAACAAACGCAGCCTATCCAGTCTCTCCTCATAACTGAAACTCTCCATCCCAGGCAACACGCTACTGAACCTCTTCTGCACCCTCTCCGGTACAATGTGTCCTTTGTCTTGCACAGTAACCAGAGCTGCACACAATATCTCATCTATAACCGACCAATGTTTTATGTCGTATAATGACTTCTCAACATTTATATTCCAGATTTACCACTTGTTGAACTTCTCACTATTTCCAAAATCTGAATTATCCTTTCTTAATCTAAAGTCAATGACCTCAAACTAACTGAAGAAAGTGCACCCACCAAAGTTTGCCTCATTCACCTAAATGGCTGTTTTCTGATATTTGATTTTGGTATTGGTATTGGTTTATTACAGTCAGTTGTACCGAGGTACAGTGGAAAAAGCTGTCTTGCATATTGTTCGTACCGATCATGTCATTACACCGTGCATTGAGCTAGTACAGTGTGCATTGATGCAGTGCAGATTAAATACAAAAACAGAGTAAAGAGTGAAGTGTCACAGCTACGGGGAAGTGAGTTGCAGGTAGGCAATAAGGTGCATGGTTAAACAAGGAAGATTTTATTCAATATCAAGCTGGTTAATACCTTCTGCTACTGCCGCCTATCGAACAAACGACTTGGACCATCCCATTTTAGTATGTGTAGATGTCTTTAGAATTCAATCAAATCTCAGCAAGCACAATATATAACCAATGGATTGTGAAAGATAATCCTTATTTCCCATTTTCTATTTTGAAAATCCATTGTCTCTTGATCTCTCTCCCGCTTCTTCCAATTCCCATCCATCCCACATCTTTAATATGAAATACATGTTTAGTTCTGATAAGTTTCTCACAGAAGTTTACATCTCTCACGGTGGAAGTCCCAGAACTCCACAAATTTCAGTTGTGTGAACCCATAAGACATTAAAAAGAGAGGGACTGAAGGCATTGAAATTCCAGCATAATATACAGCTGCTGAAGATGTTGTTGATTTGAGTGAGGGTAAAAAATTAAATGGGATGAATATTAAGATTAAAAAATGATTCACGATGGGGTGTAAAATCTTTGAGAGGAGAAATTGCCAGGCCATGGGTAAAATACAACACAGACCATTAAAAGCAGGAAGGAAGGTGATTGTAGAGGTTGTGCTGACAATTTTACAATCTTCCCTGGCTGCAGGAATGGTGCCAGAGGATCGAAAATCTGCTAACATTGTGCCAGTGTTCACAAAGGGAAAATATAAAGTACCGTGTAATTACAGACCTGTTGGTGTAAATTTGGAGGAGGTCAAGTTATGAGAATCAATTCTAAAGGACAGTTTAAATCTTCAGTTTGGGAGGTCCTGATTACTCATTGAGCGTCAGTATGGGATTGTTAAGGGGACGTTGTTCTTTGACGAATACGATAGAATTTTAAGGCGGTAACGAAGTTGGATGAGGAGGGCAGTACATTTATTGCAGGCTCCAATAGATTTTAGCTGGGCTTTTGACAAGGTATCCTGTTGCACAGTTTTACACAAAAGTAGAAGCCCATAGGATTAGTGCAGAAGGTGGCAGGAAGCAGTGAGAAATTATGGGCAGGTGATATTGTGACAGGAGAGCTGTTACCAACGGTGTTCCAGAGCGATCGGTATTTCTGAATCTTCGCATGGAACATAGACCACACATCATAGTACATAAAACATAGAACATAGAACAGTACAGCACAAGAACAGGTCCTTCAGTCCAGGACTTCTCTTCCAACTATGATGTCAAATTATTGTAATCCCGAATATAAACGTAGGGTGCAGATGACACAAAATAGGCTAGGCACTGCACAATAAGGAGGAAAGTTTTATAAAGCAAGAAGATATCGATAATCTCACTAACTGAGCAGAAAAGTTTCAAACGGAACTTCATCCAAAATATGGGATGTTGCATTTGGGGAGTTGCATCGATCTTAGAAAATAAATAATAACTGACAGGAAGTTGAATGGTGCAGAGGAACAGAGGGTTCAGGGATGGGTATATTTACAGATCCGTTGTAATTATGCAACTGTAAATAACACTAGCAAGACCTCAGGTTGTTCACCGCATTACAATGGAGATCACACTGCAGACGTGAATACTAGATGAAAGTTATCAGGAATACAAACTGATGGCTTTTGGAAAATCTGGGGACGCCAACATTTTCTCCTTTGGAAGAGTGGGGACATACTTGTCGTGTTTGAAACTATGAGGGGCAAGAAAGATGTAACCATCTCAGCTGAGGGGCAATAGAAGTGTTAAGGGGAGGTGGGTAAAATTATTTCACTCACAGAGTGGTGAGGAGTTACTTAACTTCAGGTGATGATATCTCACTGTGTGAAACCTGTTGTTCACTTCTGCTTAATTTTGCGAACACCTGAAAAAACCTGTCTCTGGTTTCCAGTCCGAGAAACAACTTTTTTCAACATTCCCCCCGAAAACCCCACATGATTTTGAATGTTTTATTAGCTTCTCCGGATCATTGCAGTTCTCTCGCTTGTCAACATAACTGTTTGAATCCTCTATAATGTTCTTTCTGACGATACTTTTGTTCATGTAGAGGATAGAATGAAACAGGATTAAGAGACAAATGGAAGAAGGGTACATTTGTCACCATGGGTGGCTTTAATCTACATATCGTTTGGGAAAACCAAATTAGCAATCATACTGCGGAGGAGGAATTCCTGAATTGCTTTCATGAGGTTTTGTTTTAGATCAGTTCATTGAGAAACTGACTCAAGAACAGGCTAAGCTAGATTGGATAGTGTGCAATCAGAAATGAATAATTAACAGTCTTGATGTGTGTCACCATTAAGTGAAGAGCCACAACAACATGATGAAATTCCTCATGAAGATGGAGAGTGTGGCCAAGAGATCCATTCTATTTAAATGGAAGGACTCTATACCCCTTACTATATTTCAATGGTTTTCTGAAATTCAAACATGTTTAACTGAGAAAAAATTAGGAGTAGTGTTGTTGATACTTCACTTAAATTTGAGGAAGTTTAGGGTACATTTATTCAAAATTTTCATTTGATATAAGCAGACATTTGTCGAATCCCTTTCAATAACCTTTGAATATAGAGAAGCAAAGCTGACGACATAATATTTTTTTAATCTAAGAAATATCATTCCAATCTTTTTTCTTGAAGTTTTTGGTCTGCCTTTGCTATTATTGTATTTTTTCTTGATTTGGGTGTTTTCCTTTCATACAGTCAAATTTCTTTTCAGTTTCTAATTTTTGCGTTATGTACACAGCAAGAGAGCGGGAGGTCTAGATTACATGTTTTACTGCTTGTGAGTATAAATATTGACTGTTATTATTGTTACCCAATCTCTTCGTATCATATGTATGCTTATTAATGTTATGTATATTAGTTTGAATTAATTTAAAATTCAATAGGAAGATTGAAAAAGAACGAAGATAGAGAGTGAGGCTGTAGAATAAGAAATCGGGATCCTAAATCCAAGGAAAGGAAAATAGAAAGGTATGAGGCACGAAAGGGCGACAGTAAATCAGGGAATTTTAGCCGGTGGGTTGACATTGGTTAGGCAATGCATTATCCTTAAATAATACAAGCATTATTTATAACAATTATTCATTCGGATTTAGCAAAAAAGAAAATTCAGGAAAATAGGTTCAGCCATGTCTTATGAAGGAAATTAGGGAAAAATAGATCTAAACGGGAGATATATAATATTAGCAGAAAACGTAGCAAGCGTGAGAATTGTGTACAGTGTAAAATTCAGCAAATAAACACAAAAAGATTAACATTATTCCCAGAGGGATTAGAAAAGACTAAATAAAATCTGCAAATATGCGAAGAGAAAAAAAAGTTTAGTGAAAACAAAGGAATAGCACAAACTTTGGTTGCATTTTCACGAAGGGAAACCCAAATAACATAACAAAATATGTTAGGGAATCAAATGTTCAGGGAGGGGGAGAAACTGAAGGAGGTAAGTATCAGTGAAGAAATTGTGCATGGGACATTAACGGGGCTAAAGGCTCACAAATTCCCAGGATCGGGTCATCTGCATCCCAGAGAACAAATGGAATTTTTATTTGGAAATAGAGGATGAACTGGCGTCATCTTCCAAAGTGCATTGAACTCTGTGGAATTTCCTGTGTATTGGAGGGTGGCAAATTTAACTCCATTTTTTAAATAAGGAATGGAAGGAGATTCACAGCAATTTCCAGACAGGTAAGCCGAGTGCCAGTTGTGGGAAAATACTGGAATATATTATAAAAGATGCAATAACTCAACATTTGCAAAGCTGTAACAGAACTGGACATATTCAGCCGGGTTTATGAAAAGAGTATCATGCTTGGTATTCGTAGCGGTATTTCTTGAGAATGGAAATGTAAAATGGATAAGGGAGATCCAGTGGATGTGTTCAGTTCGGACTTTCAGGGGAATTTTGATATCTTCCCACATGGGATGTTGGTGTGTACATCCAAAGCACACGCAATTGGGACTGATACAATAGCGTTGATTGGGAAGTAGTAAACTGCTTTTACTAAACAAAGAGTAGTAAAGAGGAGAACAGACAGTAAACAGAGAGTCGGAATAAATCGGCTCGAAATATAATTTTTTTAAAAATCGAAAACGTTGGAAATACACAGCATGTCAGCCCGAGTCGGTGGGAGGAGAAACACCGTTGGTGATTCAAGTCGAAGAAGTTCTGACGAAGTTCTAAGGAAGAGTCTTCGAGCTGAAACGTGAGCTGTGCTTCTGCTCCCACAGACTCGGCCTGACCTGCTGAGTATTTCCAGACTTTTCTGCTTTCAAATGGAATTAAATTACTCATATTTCCAATTTAGTTTTCAGGAGACGGGGACCAGGAGTAGGTGAAGGACATTTGGCCTCTCGAGGGACTCCACTGCCTCCATTGCCCTCAAGGTTAGGGATGTCCAGAGATGTCCACACTTTTATTGAAGAAACATCTCCTCATTCCTTCTCCCCTAAATATACTTTATTCATACTATATATGGTGAAATACAATAAGGAAACGGCTTTCTCTGTATTCATTGTACCACGATTCTTGCGATGCATCAACATTGTTTCAGGAGGGAACTCCCGTTTGCTCCTTTAACAATACACCTGTGAAGTGTTTAAGAGGATGTTACAAAGGCCCCACTGACCGCTGTCCATCCGCACGGAGCCTTTGCATTGGTTGCACCGAGCTTCAGTGCGTCCCTCAGTACGTACCCCTGCAGCCAGGAATGTGCCAGTCGGCGCCATTCCTTTACGGACATCTCTCTCTGGAAGACGACTACAGGGGCAGACCAAAGTGCGCTATGCAGTGAATGGCTGATCTCCCAGTAGCAGTCGATACCTGACTCGGTGGGTGTGTCCCTTGAAACAGCCCGTAAATCGGAGAGTCCTCTGTTCCGCAGCTGCTTGGAATGAAACTCGACAAGGACCTTTGCATCCTTCTTCAGACATTGTCTGCAAATCCACAGACCACAAAGAGGTGGGGGAACGTTTCACCCTCCTCACCCCCCGCAGTCGTCACGAGGGCAGCGCGTTGAGTGAGACTCAGACTGTACAGGAAGATTCTGACGTGGAGGTCCCTCTCAGTGCCAGCCCAACGAGGTCTTGGTGCGTGTTGGTGATTTCTGGTCATGGGAAGTCCAACCAGATGGTTTGGGCAGTCTGTTCTGAAAACCATCCCACAGTATCCACCGTGTCTTTCTCCCACAGGGCCTGCAGGACGTCCCGTGCTGACCCCCACCCGGTCGACATGTGTCTAAAGATTTTTCTGCGGAAGCTTTTCCACGGGTAGAGCGGCAAATTCCAACTGAATGGGACATCCTACAACCCTGGGCCCAGGCCCATCCTTCACAACAACGGGCCAGGTAGCCTCAGCTTACAGTGACACTTGGTGTTTGTGTACTTATTGCTGCGCACAGCTAGAAGCAGCTACACACACACGTGGTCATAAGAGCGAGTGCTATGGAGGATATGTCTCCTTCAACTTGTGTATGGGCCACACCTCCGCCATTTAGAGCAACAGCGAGAGTACTTCCCATCTGATGACCAGATTCAAAAGCTTTAATGTCCATTTCTCCACAGGTGGCAATAGTCGTTCTAGCACAGTGAAGGTGTGGATTGTCCCTGTGTATCACTCACTATCTGGTGGAGATGGCTGCAGCAGATCAACTGGCCGTCTTCAACGGGACCATATGTTGCCTTTTTACTGCAGTTTACACCCTCATGACTCACACTGGACCACGTATCCTGCGAAATGTGATAGCGTTTACTTCCTTCGACTGTTCGGTCTCGTCAACAGTCACTTACGCCTTTGAACGCTTTGTCGCCATGTATTACCAGAATTTTAAAACCAGTTACTGCACGGTTAGAACCGTCAGGTTGGCCATAGGAACAGTGTATCTGCTGAGTTTATTAAGGAACGTCCCCACTGCTTTTCCCTTGAATCTTATGAATTTTGCGTGCATGTTGGTTGTACTGAAAAGGCAGAGTATCATTCCCTGCCAGGAAGGGTTGCATTAGATTAGCTTCACAACATTTTGACCCCTCTGCTTCCGTTCCTTGTTATTCCTTGATAGACAGACGGAACTATCCCGGTGGCGAGCAGAGGCCGCAGGAAGCTCTGCGTTCAATCAGTGGCGAGGAAAAGGAGGACCCGGAGATGGAGAGTCGAAAGAAGTCCATCATTTTACTGTTCTGTGCATCGGGCAGCTTTATCCTCCTGGAGCTGACGGGGATGATGGTCTTCATGTACTCGCATATAACCAACTCACACACTTACCCAAGCTGGGCTCTCCCTCTGTACGTGGCCTTTTCAGCCGGTGACATGCTTCAAATCCAGAATTCGTTCACAAACACGTTATTTACACTCTGACTCAGTCAAATATCAGAGACGAACTGAGGAATGTGATCAAGTATTCGTTCACAATACTTCTTGGGACAGTCAGACACGAAGGTGGATTTAATAATTGTCTGATAGTTATTGAACGGGGTTAAGCGAAAAAGCGTTGCAACGAGACTTATTAGGAACTCAAATTGCTCCAACTGGGAATGTTGCGATGAGGCGTAATGGATGGTTCATTTCGTGTCACGGGACTGCAGTAATGCAGGGTGTTTGTAAGAGCAAGAACTGACCGGGGTGGCTTTGACCAGCTCAGAGAGTTTTTGGAGTGGTGTCCCTGCATTTGCCTGACTAAACGATGGCACATCTCTCCTATAGACCAGATGGAGACGTAATTCTGTATCAGTCAAATAAAGTAATCAGAAGCTTGTTGTGATCTCTCAGAATTATTTGCCTCGTTTGCATGTGCATTAAATTACAGTATGTTTGCATGCGACATGTTTACTGAAAAGCTACATCGAGCAGACAACACTTTGTGATTTTCGGAGAGTCACACGGCATGTAAACAGCTACCTCCACCAACCCGGCCAACACTAGTTATGTCGACCATCGCTGTCAATCTATTTCCTGCGCCAGTCCTTTCTACCATAAACTGCCTGCGTGTGTATAAATGCGATGCATTGTCTGTGCATCACATTCGTGAATGTTTCTGGGTGAACGCCGCCGGTTTCAACGATTGGGTTTCCGGACTCTCCGGTGTTCACATTCCATCAACTTCAAAATTCACAGAGAGGAGGATTATAGAGTTTTGTTTGGGATTCCCTTCCCCACGCCCAACCCTCTTCTTAACACGCCGCCCTCCTTTTTGTAGTGAATTAATATTTCTTTACCACCTCTCTCCCTCCCGTCCAGTTCTCTCTCTCCCTCTATGTCTTCTCGTCTCAAAAAGTGCAAAAAAACGTGGAGTTGCTGAAAATCTGAAATAAAGGCACACAGTGCTGGAAATACTTAACAGATCGGGCACTATATGCAAAGAGGGAAGCATTGTTAAGGTAAAATAAGATAAGACATTAGTCACATGTACATCGAAACACACAGTGAAATGCATCTTTTGCGGTGAATTTTCTGGGTGCAGCCCGTAATTGTCGCCACACTTCCGGCGCCAACATATCACGCCGACAACGTCCTAACCCGTACCTCTTTGGAATGTGGGAGGAAACTGGAGCACCCCAGTGAAACCCACACAGACACAGAGATACCATACAATCTGCTTACAGACAGCGGCCGGAACTGAACTGGGGTCGGTGGCGCTGTTACGCTAACCGCTGGACTATGTTTCATAAAAAAGGTGTGAGGCAAGTATGTTTTATTTGTAGAGATACGAGAGGGTGGAGATATCAGGAAAAGGCAACTGACACTGAAGCTGTCAGTGAGGGTACGGAATGCTTGTTAATTATAGCTGATCTATCTGGAGGATATGTCAATGCAGGGAAGTTAATGGCGACCCCGATAACGTTCCCATGCATCTATTCGCCGTTCTTCCCCTTCCTGAAGTCCGCGATCAGTTCTTCAAGCTCTTCAGCATTGCTGACGTTGAGGGAGATATTTGTTGTTGCAGAACTACTCAACCAGGTGTCTTACCTCGCTCCGGTACGCTGTTCCAGGCCAGTCTTGACAACGACCCTGCCAGGAGCGATCCATTTTATTGATGAAAATTTGGATTCCCCCAACTGCACAATTTTGCAGACCTGAACACCCATCTACTATGCTCGTATCTTGAGCCAGTCCAGAGCTGACGCTTCCGGGCTGCAAAATGACACGCAGTCAGCTGACGGACGGTGGCCTAGATGTTGTGTTCAGCTCATCGCTGTCCTCAAACTCCAAACAAACTTGGAGGAAGCGCCCAACAAGAACATCTGGGAGAAATACCCCCATTACCAAGCTTCACCCAGGCCCACATGCCCCCTCCACACCCCCCCGCCAAAGCAGGCAAAGGAAAGCCATCCTTCTTAACCACAAACGGAGATACTTATTTTGGAATGATTCCTGAAAACACTGGAATGGGACAGGTATGCCGATTCTCTGGGATTGCTGTTGGGAGTCGTGTTCCTTATACAGACTACATTGGGTTACCACTGTGCTATATGCAACAGTAAAAGGACGTTGGGAGGCTTCGAGCAGACTGATTTTTATTAACGTTTCGTGTTAATGACCTAGCTGAGGGTGTAGAAGGGTAGGGTGGCAAGTTTGCAGCAGCAGAAAGGATGGTGGTGTTGTGGATTGTCTAGGATTGCAGAGGGACATTGATAGGATGTAGAGCTGGGCTGAGAATTCGCAGGTGGAGTTCAATCCAAGTGTGAGTTGGTACACATTGGAAGGACAAACTCCAAGGCGGAGTACTAAGTTAATGGCAGGTTTCGTGTGGAGGAGCATAGGGGGTTCATATCAACAGATCCCTGAATGGTGAGCAATGCACGTGATATTTGTCCGCAAAATATTGAATTCTGTAAGATAACCGCCTGACACTTCCATCCATCAACACTGTGCACCATAGAACAATACAGCACAATGCAGGCCCTTCGGCTCACCATGTTGTGCCGACTTTCAAATCATACCTGAGACAATCTAACCCCTACCTCCCACATATCGCTCTATTTTACATTCCTCTATATGCTTATCTAACAATCTATTGAAATTGACCAACGTATCAGGCTCCACCACCACCCCAGGCAGTGCAGTCCATGCACCAAACACTCTCTTGGTGAAAAACCTGCCTCTGACATCTTCATTGAACTTCCCACCCATTACCTTAAAGCCATGCCCTCTTGTCTTGAGCATGGGTGCACCGGGAAAGAGGCGCTGTCTGTCCACTCTGTCTATTCCTCTTAACATTTTGTATACATCTATCATGTCTCCCCTCATCTTCTCTCCAATGAGTAAAGCCCTAGGTCCTTTAGTCTCTCCTCATAATCCACACTCTCTAATCCAGCAGCATCCTGTTAAATCTCCTCTACACCTTTTCCAACGCCTCTACATCCTTCCGATAATGAGGCGACCAGAACTGGACACAGAACTCCAAGTGTGGTCGAACCAGAGTTTTCCGAAGCCGCATCATTATTTCGCGGCTCTTAAACTCGATCCCACCGACTTACGAAAGCTAACATCCCATAAGCTTTCCTAACTACCCAATGCACCTGTGAGGCAATTTTCAGTAATCGGTGGATATGAACCCCCAGATCCCTCTGCTCCTCCACACTGCCCAGAATCCTGCCATTAACCTTGTACTCCGCCTTGAATTTTGTCCTTCTGTCATGGTTCTGAGTTCTGGCCCTCAGTTTGGCTCCTTTAATGCCTTGTTGTCCAGCACATGGATTCCATACTGGACTGATTACATAACGACACACACCTGAGCCCCATCAGGGGCCTAGCATAAGTACCTGGGTTTCTCTAGCACTA
>JARFYF010000070.1:597830-609161 GCA_030265395.1 Rhina ancylostomus
CAGCATGGAATTCATGTGCTGGACAACAAGGCATTAATGGAGCCAAATTGAGGACCAGAACTCAGAACCATGACAAAATGTCTTCAAATTTAAGCGAAGGATCAAAAGTACCACTCCTAATTTGTTCCAAGTTTAGACATGATATAGTTTGAGAGAACCATTGAACGGTAGTAAGGGGTATTGGATCCTTCCATTTAAGTAAAATGGATTGGTTGGCCATGAATGTAACAAAGGTACGGTTAGCGGAAGCAGATAAATGTCCAAACTCAATCTTTGGTAATCCAAAAATTGCAGTAATAGCGTGAGGTTGTAAATCAATCTTCAAAACATTAGAAATAATGTTAAAAATGTCTTTCCAGTATTTTCCAAAAGGGGACAGGACAAAAAGATGTGTGTCAAAGAGGCCACATTCGATTTACAAGTATCACATAACGGACTATCACATAGTCAGTGTCCTCCAGGCCAAATACTCTTCATCTACTGTTGACTTCTGTGGGCAAGCCAATTCTGAATCCACACAGCCAAGTCTCCACGGATCCCATGCCTCATGACTTTCTGGATGATCCTACTATGAGAAATCTTGTCAAACAGCTTACTAGAGTCCATATACACCACATTCACCGCTCTACCTTCAATTCTTTTCGTCGCCTCCTCAAAAACTGGGAATATCTTTTTACTACACATCAAAAATGTAATTTTCCTCCGAAATTTATATCTACGATTAGAATGATCTATTATACATCTATGGCTACAATACTTACTAATAATCAAAGATCTCCATTATTTAGGCTTTTTCGAGGTACCAGGCAAGGATGCCCGTTAAGCCCTTTATTATTTAACATTGATTTAGAACGCTTGGCTATTGCACTTCGAGACTCTTCCAATATGTGTGTTATTACTCGCGGACAGAAGACTCATAAGATATCTCTTTACTCAGATGACCTGTTACTTTATATATCTAATCCGGATGAATCTATCCCTGCAGTACTATCATTCTTAGATCAGTTTTGTGTTTTTGTTTTCTGGCTATAGACTAAATCTTAATGAAAGCAAACTTTTTCCGTTGAATATGCATACCCCAATTTATAGGCAACTACCTTTTAGATTGGTAACAGACTATTTTATGTATTTAGGTGTTAAAATTACTCAAAAACATAAGGACTTATTTAAAGGGAATCTATTGCCTATAATTGACCAGGTTAAACAATTATTCACTAAGTGGTCTCTACTGTCTTTATCATTGGTAGGCCGAATTAACGCAGTTAAGATGAATATTTTACCAAAATTTTAAGATTTATTTCAAGCGATTCCAATTATTGTCTCGAAATCTTCTTTGACACTATTGATTCTAAAACTCTTTCATACATTTGTAAGAATAAAAACCCAAGATTAAGTAAGAACTATTTACAAAAACTAAAAAGGTGCCTGAACTAACTTTAGATTTTATTACTGGGAAACTAATGTCAGATATTTATTTTTTGGATACAAGATTTAGATGTAATTCAATGCCCGAAATGGGTACACATTGAACACCAATCAGTACTTGAATTTTCATTAGACTCAATTTTAGGAGCTTCACTCTCCTTTACACTTACCATATTAAGTAAACATATGACTAATCCAATTGCTAAACACACAATACGAATATGGTTTCAATTTCGTAATTTTTTTGGATTGAAGGATTTTAACTTGTCAAGTCCCATTCAATCTATTTTTTTCCTTTATCCATCCAGAGTTGACTCAGCTTTTTCCATATGGAAAAGGAAGGGAATTGTGTGCTTTCGTGATCTATTTATTGATAACTGTTTTTCATCTTTTGAACAATTGTTAAACAAATACAAATTGCCTGGATCACACTTTTTTCGATATTTCCAGATTAGAAATGTTTCTACAAGTTACTATGCCCTCTTTTCCGACACCTTACAAAATTGATAACACGGAAAAAAATGTTAGGTTTTAATCCTTACCAGAAGGGCTTGATAACAATAATCTATGATTTAATTATGAAAATAGGTCCAGAGTCACTGGACAAAATTAAGAATGAATGGGAAAGCGAATTCCAGATATCTATATTTACAGAGACATGGAAGAAAGTTGTTCATTTAGTTAATACATCTTCAATGTGTGACAGACACTCGTTGATACAGGTTAAGGTAATTCACAGGACCCACATGTCCGAAGTTCAGTTCGTTCGTTTTTATAACTATATAAACCCCACATGTGATGGATGTAAATCGAATGTGGCCTCTTTGACGCACATGTTTTAGTCCTGTCCTTTTTTGGAAAAAATACTGGAAAGACATTTTTAACATTATTTCAAACGCATTGAAGATTGATTTACAACCTCACCCTATTACTTTTTTGGTAATTTTTGGATTACCAAGGGTTGAGTCTGGACATTTATCTGCTTCCACTAACCGTATGATTGCCTTTGTTACATTCAGGGCCAAGCGGTCCATTTTGCTTAAAAGGAAGGATCCAATACCCCTTACTACCTTTCAATGGTTTTCTCAAACTATATCATATCTAAACTTGGAAAAAATTAGGAGTGGTACTTGTGATCCTTCGCTTAAATTTGAAGACATTTGGAGTCCATTTATCCAATATTTTCACATGATGTATATCCCCTTCAATAACGTTTTAATTTAGAGGAACGGAGTTGACGACATAATATTGCTCTGTTTTACTTTTGGCCCAGTTTTTCTTTGTTTTATTTCTATTTCTGTTTGCTTAGTTTAGTTTATATTGCTTATTTTTTTATATATATTGATTTGGTGTTTCTTTTTCTTTTTATGAAATTCATATAATAAATCTTTTTTCTTTCCTTTCTTTTATACTCTCTTCATTGAGATCACTGGACTTTTATTATATTTTATTGTATGATTATCTAAGACTTGAGTGATCTCCAGATCTTTTTGCAAGACATGTACGAACTTTGATACTATATACCAATCTGTATTTATCTCTGTGTATCACGTGTATAATCACCGATGTTATATGTATTATTCCATATTAATTTGAAAATTAATAAAAAGATTGCCGGTCATACTGAAGAGTAAAGCGATGGATTTCCTTCTGTTCTCCATCTCCGGGCTCTTGTCATTCTCTGCATTGCTGCGGTGGCGTGGTCCCCTGCGGACTCAACTGGGCGCTAAAATCCGTCTGATCGACAGAACATTGGGTAGCAAAATGCGGTGAAAATGTGAAATGCAGTCCATGTGCGGGATGTGTAGGAGATCAGTTTATTGACACAATCTGAGGGAACATGATCAATTATGAACCAAGTTCGGACTGTGAAGTACCAGGGGACACTCCTTCAACAGCCCAGTATACTCACTGTCCGTTTTACACTGCCGCCGCTGTTCTCTCCGTTCAATATGTTGTCTTCAGCTTGTCAGAACAAATGGCCTCAAATTGTTCGAAGGTGAAAGCGACTGTCAGCCATATGGAGAGCACGGTGCTTGCAAAAATATGCCAGAGACCAAGATTGCACACCGGAGTGATGCGGAGGAATGATTGCGGAAAATAAATCAGAACAGTCCACCTCGGCAGGGGGTACAAGATAACGACAAGGAGATCGGCCGCTGCCATTCCCACCATGCAGCGAGACCGCAGTAGAAGAATGACTAATCAGTCCCGGAGCCAAAGGAGAATTCTGACAGGATCTGGTGACAATTCAACCTTGCTGCTGCAACGCGCGGAGGTTCCTGATTGCTTACTGTTGATATAATTTTCAGATAGCAGGGAAATATCATTTGGGTATCTGTTTCCTCTGAAGTCAAAGGGGATGGGTGATCTTTTCCGTCGTTGTCTGCTTCTCGTGGTGAATGGCATTGATGAACCCGGCCGCTACATGGCGGCAATGTTTCATGTGCAAATCGCAAACTTCCTAGGCGCTCTCTGTCAGCGACAGATGAAAAGAAGGACGGGACAAATAAGGAAATTCTATCATCTGTTGAAAGAAAAAAACAGTCAACTTGTTTGGACAGAGACCCTTTCGCAGATCTGTTCTGTGAGCGCCCCCGACCCGAACCGATATCTGATTTCTCTTTCCACACAGTTTGCCTTCCGGGCTGAGGGATTCCAGCATTTTCTACTTTCGCTTCACATTCTATCATATGCCATCTGTTTGGATTTACAGCAGAAGTGCGGCCGAACCCAACAGATACATTGCGGTCTGACACATTCTCACGGCCGGACACCTCGTCTCCCACTGAATGCACCACAGAGAGACGGAAGGGGTTTTCAAAAGGCAGCAGCAAGGTCAGTGCGGTAGTCAGATGTCTGGGGCGATGGCAGATCCAGTATAATACAAACACATATTACAACATTGATAACAATTAAGTGCAATATCATATCTGACGCCGAGTATTTCTTTGAGTTCTCCAGACACTATCTCATACTCAGTCACTGCAAATTAATTTAGTTTGAAAACAATAACATATTCCCCAATGGCTTGGTTCGACGACATGGAACTTTTCACACGTATTACTATCTGCCGATAATCTGATTCCTGTTCCCGCTCTGATCTACCAGTTGTTCGACCCTCTGAGTTCCTCTCAGATTTTTTAAATTCCAAATCCCAGTATCTACAGTTTCCAGCCCATCCATTCCATTCGTTGAAATGCAGGCACTGGACAGGTGGCTGCGGGAACACGCAGCGAGATAAGCCATACTTAGTATTAGAATTAGACATCATTTTCCACCTCTGGCAGCTGAGACAGCGGCTTACCGGGAATTCCAACGGCTGAAAAAAAAAGGATAGTAAATTGCTTCTATCTGCCAATTTACTGCATACTCCATGTCAGCGAGAAGCTGCGACTTCTGTTGCTCTGGAATCCTCAGCTCGGACAGATAATCTGAGCTGACCTTCTCCAATGCAATCTGCTTTATGCAAATAATCAATCTCCAGTGACACAGTTGCACACAAACCATTGCTCCCTTTTTACACTCATTTGCAAATACATACTGCAGCAACACCATTGTTTCTCTAGGAAAGATAGGGACGATTTAACACACATACATCACAGTCTTCGGCATTACCTCAACATTGTCACTGGTGGAAATACGGCAAGTATCTTTACTCACACAAGACTAATATTTGTCAGTTTGTGGCTCCATTTGTAATTTACATGCAGCTATATTGATAACTTATTCATCTATAAATGCAGCAAATTTCTCCCCAGTGAGAAGTGAATCAAGCGACACAAACCGACTCGTCTCCTCTTCCCCTGCAGTTTCCTCAGTCAGATATGTGCACCTCCATCCTTCAGTATTTCAGTTCCATCGTGGCCTCTCACCCAACTCCCAGCCTCAGCAAAGATAACAGGCCCGGACAACGCACTCGCTGTGCAGCACACCGCGGGTCCTATGAGCCATCACCTCCCTCCTCACTGTCCCCAGTTATCTACAGTTTTCCTTTGTATGGATATCCAGAACTGTTTTAGATATATAACGCCGCCTCGTGGGCATGGAATGAGGTAGTGGCGGATACCTTGGACAGGTTCAAGAGGTTGTTGGATAGGCATATGGAGGAGTGTGGGATAGAGGGATATGCAGGAGGAAAGGGTTAGATGGTGTGAGGTGTAGTTTGATGGGCGGCACAACACAGTGGGCCGAAGGGCCTGTACTGTGCACTATTGTTCTATGGTTCTAAGAGTTGTTTCATTTAAACAGCTCAAATCTTGAGTCGAAGGAACAGAATGTGCAACTTCTCATTTGGAAATGTGAATAAAACTAAATTTAAAATAATTGTTTTTGTGTTTTCCATGAGGAATTAACGGTGACACGAAGCTTAAAAATAGTTTACCCGAAGTGTTTGTTCAGTGTGTTGTGACTGGTGTGACTCAGGAGTTGCTCACATTAATTGGCAGAATGCACTTTCCTCTTCACTATAAGAGCTTTCAAACAGATCAGCAGTACATATTGGCAGAAGGAATATTCTGAGCAACTGACCGCTACTTCGCACGAATATGGGTTACCCAGCAATTTACTACATCGCGAGCATTTTCTATCCTGTACTTGCAGCGGTTGGTATCCCTGGTAAGGTAATGGAGCTGGCTGTTATACGTGTTTGTCTTTCTTCTTGTTGTACCGGCTTCACTGCAGAATGAACTCCATTACAGATGCTGCCTCGGCTAGTGGGTGTTTTCAGGTTGTTCAAGTTTCAAGCAGGTGTTTGTTTTTCAGGTATTGCTCGTCGATTTTTTTCCTTATCTGGTTCTTTTGTTAATTGCCTCAGTTGAGTTGGTGTTAATATTAACATTGTTCCAGCAGTTTACCTTGCTTGACTTTACAAAGCATTAGTGGTCCATATTTGTTATTGGTCTGAGTCTGCATCAACACAGAAACTTGAAACTTAACAACAGAGAAAATCTTTACCGACCCACCGTTTTTTTTTGTTCAATGAGCTTCACGTTTAATTTACGAGATGCAGGTCGTTTTGTTTCACCACGAAACAGCAAATGAGAACTCTTTTCGGCCATTCATCTGTCCATATTCCTTTTCAATTGCAATAGCAACATGAAAAATGTCTTTTATTTCCTTTTTGGCCTACTTTAGAAAGCTTTAACTTTAAATCCATGGTTCCTCCACCGAAATATGTTATACCCGAAGAAGCATTCTTTTTGACTCCATTCTATTACCACCATCAATGGTCGCTTCAGCGTTCTAAGACCATATTATGAGCCAAGACTCCAAGCCGCTCACCGTTCAGTACGTTGTTAGCTTCAGGGTTCCTGCTGTAATCTGCTGAATATTTGCCGACGCAATTGAGTCCGCTGGACTGGATTTCTTCTCGCAAATTCTGAGGCAGCCGGAACTGATGGAATCAAATGAATGGGAGCCGATCAGCACAGTACAGCCCATTGTTCGGCATGGAGACCAAATAAAACTGACCTGATCTGACGCGCTTGGAACTAATTGTTCTTTTTCTTCTTCTTTGCAGTTAATTTAATGGCAATTGCGATCCTGTCTCGGGGAAAGTGCGGACTCTCCAAATGTATCACTCGTTACCTGGTGGGCATGGCAACAGCTGATTTAATGGGTGTTGTTTTTGCTGTTGTACTGGAGCAGGTCAATAATATTTATATTTTTGCCCTTTCTTTGCTGATTACTCCGATTTGCCCCGTGACACATGTTCGAAGGGACGCAACCTTGGACTGTTCTGTTTGGCTCACGGTAGCTTTTACATTCGATCGTTGTATTGCAATTTGCAGCCAAATGCTGCGGGAAATATATTGCACCGAAAGAATAGCTACTGTGGTGATTGCAATTGTAGGTGTTTGGAGCTTTGCGAGGTCTGCTCCATGTTACTTTTCAGTCAAGCCTTACATTATCATTGACAACATCCCCTGGCGCTGCATTGGCAAAGCTGCATATTTTACTTCACCAGTGTGGAAAGCATACCAGTTGTTTAACACTAACACTATCACGCCTTTATTGCCAATTGGTTTAATTCTATTGTTCAATGCTTTAACAGTCAGACATATTAGAGCGGCAAATAGAGTCCGCCGGGGACTTCGGAACGGCATCGAGAGTCGGAAAGATCCAGAGGTGGAGAGCCGGAGAAAGTCTATGATATTGCTGTTCGCTCTATCCGCAAATTTCGTATTGTTGTGGATACCGGTTGTCGTGTCTACTATGAACTGGCAGGCTCAAAATTATTTTTACAGCGACAGATATTTCAGTACCCCGACATATATCCTGCAACAGTTTGGGTTCATGCTGCAATGTCTCAGTACCTGCACCAACACGTGTATCTACACACTGTCACAGAGGAAATTCAGAGACGAACTGAAGAATCGATTGAAACATTTCCTTACATTAAATAGGTGGCTTTGTAGATAAAAAGGCAATTGTAATCTGTTGAGAGTTCAAGTTAATGTTCTTAAAGATTAATAGGTTTGGTAAATATGACACAGCGAGGTGCGTGAACGTCAATAGCCTGTTTTTTAGCATACATATCAATCTTAATTCAGTTAATAGGAGAAATGAGTTGACGAATTAAATGCCGGTGTTGTGTTGGTTTCATTCTTAGAATTATCTATCAAATCATTGGTTTAGTGCTGGAATGTGTCCAGCGATTTTGGTGATGGCGATGTGATTGTTACCTTAGGAGATTTATATTCTAAATCACTCCATTATCAATCCCCGGAAAATGTATGCACGTCCTTTATTGCAACTGCAGACATTTAACATAAACATACAACAGTATAACAATGGACAGGGTAATCGCCCAATTCTCGTGCTAATCTTGATGCAAACTTATACTAAATCTCCTCTTCCTGTGTATCATCGATATCCCTCATTTCTACATAATTGCCTCCTTAACTCCACTAAACTGCCTGCTTCCACGACAGCCCCTGATAACCCATTCCAGGCTCCTACCTCTATCTGCGTAAAACACTTGTACTTCACGTTGCCTATAACCTCCCCCTACCTAACAGAGGAATGTCCTCTGTTAATAGATATTTCTATCCCGGGGGAAAGATTATGACCGTGTACCATATCTATGCCTCTCAGAATTAAAAAAAAATCTTCTATAAGTGTCTCTCCTCAGTTTCTGATGCAACAGGGAGAAGAGCCTAAGTCTGTCCCTCCTATGCTTATTGCTCATACACCATAATTCATGCAGTATGATAGTAAACTTTGGCTGAACCCTTTCCACAGTCTCTCCACATCTTTCCTATAATGGAACCAGCAGATATACACAACACTCCAAGTGCGACCTTACTAAAGTTCAACATAGCTGCAGCATGACTTCCTAACGCTTATTCTTAACAGCCCTAGCAATTAGGGCAAGCATGCCATCCACCTTCTTTATGACCTGATGCTCTTTCCCAGCCATTTTCACTGAACTTTCGACTTGAACCCAATCTTCCAATTAAATTTAATGGGAAAGGAAACCTGGTACCAGATAAATTGATCCGGAATATTATGAATAAACATAGTCGTGCAAAATATGTTTTCTCATGCGTATACACGGAAGCAACTCGCCGTTCGTAACACAACTGAAGTATTCAACAACTGGAAAATGAAATTCTGGTGTCAAGAGGAAATTGTCAAGTTTTGGAGAACTTGCTTTCTGTATATATTAAAGAGTGGGAGGACGCCAGTATCAGAAATCCCTGACGTGAAAAACGATGCTCTCTCTCACAATTCGAATCGTTCTCCAATATTATTTGTGGACGGGGAGTAATGCACCAATTTATGCATAAATCACGTCGTACCAGAGTCAAGATATTTGACTCAAATCTTTGTCTCAAGGCGCCGCAATCCTTTCCACACGTCTTCTTTCATGCATATTTCTTCAGAATTTTGGACCATGATTATTTTTTATTTCCAAAATGATTAAATATCCTTTGAGATAATTTTTGATCATTGACATTGCTTACAATTAGGGTCCCCCTCCACGTAAGTAGGTTGCGATGGAATTTGCAGGTTATGCAGCTTAATTAGGTTAATAAGGAATCCGTGTCAACGGATGGATTCCCGTCTTATGGCGAAGGGTCTTTGACACTAAGAATTAATTATGTTTCACTCCCCACAAATGTTGGCTGACATACTGAGATTCCCGGCATGTTTTACTTTTCTGTTTCAGATTACCGATTCTGCAGATGTACCCGATTACATTGGATTTGCTCTGAGGGTTACTGGATTCTTTTTCTTTGTCACCAGAAAATGTTTACTTTAATTTTATGACTGGAAACCTTCATCCAACGCTAGCACGACGAATCTTGTATTTTCACAGGAAACGGGGAGAATCTGTGAATGAATTTTATGTATCTGTCTGTTAAAAGGACAGTCATTTGTGTTTTTATTACGCTCAATGTAGCCGAGTTGCTACTTCGGATCAGTTGATTTTTTCAATCTTACTATCTTTTTAATTAGGGCTTTAAGCTTAAGGGTGAGTGTTTAATAGGTTTAGAATACTAAGGGTTAGATATAAATGTTAATAGTTTAAGTGTTTTAAAAGCTTTTTTCTTACCTGGGCGAGTGTGGGATGGACTGCACAGGCGCGGCGCGGACAATTTACAAAAGCGGAGGAAAAAATACTTCGGAGGAGTCGAGCTTCGAGTCGGAGAACTTCGGATTGGTTAAGTTTTTTTCTTACTGTATTTTTTATTAGGGCTTTAAGCTTAAGGGTTAGTGTTCAATAGGGTTAGAATTCTAAGGGTTAGATTGAAATGTTAATAGTTTAAGTGTTTTCCAAGTTTTTCTTAGCTGGGCGAGTGGGGGCTGGACTGCGGAGGCAAGGCTTGGACAGTTTAAAAAAACAAGCACGCAAAAAGAGCGGGCAGCGTCGGAACGGGCAGTGGAGTGAGAGGGAAGCAGAGTGATCGGTCTTTGGCTGAAGGGGCTTCGGCTTGTAGGGATAAGGAAAGTAATTAGCTGGTAAGTGGGTAAAAGTAAAATTTCCCTGTTGTACCTCATAGATTTGTTGGTGGTGTTAGCTAGGGAGATGAAAGGTAGTGAGATGGAGGACAAGGTCATATGCTGCAGCTCTTTGATGTGGGAGTCCGTGGACCTTGCTGTGGTCCGCGATGACCACATCTGCAGTAATTCCTTCAGGTTGCAGGAACTTCGGCTCAGAGTAGATGAGCTGGATTCACAGCTCCAAACACTGCGCAGCATCAGGGAGGGGGAAAGTTTTTTAGACACGGTACATCAGGGGACAGTCACCAACCTCAGAGCAGTTATTTCTGGGGTTCCGCTGGCAGATAGAATGGTGACTATATGGGGAGGGAAAAGGAAGAAAAAGTCAGACAGGCAGGCAGATAAGGAACATCGGAGGCTGTTCCCCTCAGAAACAGGTTTTCCGCCTTGGAGGCTGATGAGGGGGATGACCTGTGGAGGACGAGCTTCAGCAACCAGGTCGCTGGCATTGGGACTGGTACTGCTGCTCAGAAGTGAAAGGTGGGAAAGACACATGCGGAAGTGATAGGGGACTCGATAGTCAGGGAAACAGATAGGGGATTCTGTGGCACTGAACATGAGATCCGGATGGTATGTTGCCTCCCAGGTGCCAGGGTCCGGGATGTCACTGATCGGGTCCACAGAATTCTTGAGCTGGAGGGAGAGCAGCCATAAGTCGTGGTTCATGTTGACACCAACGACAGAGGTAGGAAGGGGGAAGAGGCACAGAAGAGCGAGTTCAGGGAGCTAAGCAGGAACCCTAACCCTAACACTAACCTCGAGAGTAGAAATCTCGAAATTGCTGCCGGTGCCACGCGATAATGAAGGCAGGAACAGGTGTCATGGTTCTGAGTTCTGGCCCTCAATTTTGCTCCATTAATGCCTTGTTGTCCAGCACATGGATTCCATGCTGGA
>JARFYF010000070.1:615692-625899 GCA_030265395.1 Rhina ancylostomus
GTTTACTCTAGAGCAGTCCTGTGTTCTCTATTCCTTTGTGAAGATTCAGTTCGTGTTGGGATTCCTCTTCTGATCTCCAAGGCAA
This sequence comes from Rhina ancylostomus, assembly GCA_030265395.1. Lineage (NCBI taxonomy): Eukaryota > Metazoa > Chordata > Chondrichthyes > Rhinopristiformes > Rhinidae > Rhina > Rhina ancylostomus. Next base: position 615,778 of record JARFYF010000070.1, read on the forward strand.
GATTCCTTCCAGTTACTGCATGCGTTTGTCCTGAGGAAGTATCCTGACTCCAGTCTTGTATTGGTGTGCCGCATTTGGGTTCCCTGTGAGTTTGCTCTCGATCAACATTGTGACACTCGGCTTCTAAATTCAATTCCCCGACTGATGAAGGACAATACACCATATGCCTTCTTACCACAGAGTCAACCTGTACCGCCACCTTGAGAGTCCTATGGACTCGGATCACAAGATCCCTCTGATCCTCCACACTGCCTAGAGTCCTACCATTAATATTATATTCTGCCATCATATTTGAACTACCAAAATGAACCACTTCACACTTATCTGAGCTGAACTGCATCTGCCACTTCTCAGCCCAATTCTGCATCCTATCTATGTCCCTCTGTGATCTCTGACAGCCCTTTAAACTATCCACAACACCCACAACTTTCGTGTCATCCGCAAACTTACTAAACCACACCTCCTCATCCAGGTCATTCATAAAAATCACAAAGTGTAAGGGTCCCAATTCAGACCCCTGAAGTACATCACTGGTCACCGACCTCCAAGCAGAATACGACCCTTCAACAACCACTCTTTGCCTTCTGTGGGCCAGCGACTTCTGGATCCAAACCGCAATGTCCGCCTGGATCCCATGTGTCGTCACCTTCTTCAAAAGCCTCCCATGGGGCACCTTATCAAACGCTTTACTGAAATCCATATGTACTCCGTCTACTGTTCTCCCCTCATCGACGTGCTTTGTCACATCCTCAGAAAATTTGATCAGGCTCGTAAGACAGGACAAGCCCTTGACAAAGCCATGCTGACTATTCCTAATCATACTATAACTCTCCAAATGATCATAAATCCTGCCTCTCAAGATCCTCTCCAACATCTTTCCAACTACTGAGGTAAGACTCACCGGTCTATAATTCCCTGGGCTATCCCTACTCCCCTTCTTGAATAAGGGAAAAAAAATCCGCATCCCTCCAAACCTTCGGAACCACCGCTGTCTCCATCGACGACGCAAAGGTCATCGTCAGAGGCTCCACAATCTCCTCCCTCGCTTCCCACAGTAACCTGGGGTACATCTCATCCGGTCCCGGCGACTGATCTGACTTGATGCTTTCCAAAATTTCAGTACTTCCCCTTTTCTTTTATCTACATGTTCAATCTTTTCAGGCTTCTGCAAGCACCCAGATCCTTTACCGTAGTGAATACTGACGCAAAGTATTCATTAGGTACCTCCGCTATCTCTTCCGGATCCATACACACTTTCCCACTGCTGCACTTGATAGGCCCTCTCCTTTCACACCTCATCCTCTTACTCTTCACATACTTGTAGAACGCCTTGGGGTTCTCCTTAATCCTACTTGCCAAGGCCTTCTCATGTCTCCTTCTGGGTCTCCTAATCTCTTTTTTAAGTTCCTTTCTTTTCGCTTTATACTCTTCCAGATCGCTTACCTTACCGAGCTCTCTGTATCTTTTGTGTGCTTTTCTTTTTTCAGTCTAGTAACATATATCTTCATACAATTTACAACATATGATACTATTGCAAATCTGTAATTTTCATTACCTCTCTGAGAATTAACTGATTTTGGACTCACAGAATTGAATATGCGAACTCATATATGCGAAGCACACGCTCTGTCACTGTGCTACGCCCATACTGAAGGTCCGTGTATCCAGCTAAGTAAACACAACGCGTTTCCATGATTTCTCTTTTGGAGGACGGTTAATATTGTGCTATCACCTGATATTATCCAGCCCAGCGTCACCTCCAATGGACCCTAAGAACAAGCTAATGAAATAGAATGAATGGTGGAATATTAGGAACATATCGGATAAAGGATGAACAAAATAATGAATACATCAAAAGCGTTTTGAATCCGATACACAAGTGCCTTATGAGGTATAAACATCCAATTTGGACGTTGAAAGGTCCAATAATAAAATAGCGACCCTGGGCATCTGAAACAAATTGTCTTTAAATGAGCAGCGCATACCGAAATGCAGAGACAGAGCTTTCAGAAGGAAGTCAGCTGAAACAGAATACATTTTGTTGTAAATACCATTATTTAAAAGGCGTCGATGAAGAGAGCTCAGAGGATATGAAGATACTTCGTTGAACGAGGTATTTGCAATGTGGGAGGCAGCAGGAAAATTGGATGGAGAATTTGATGGGGATTCGAGAGAAATATTTTTCTTGCAGAGTGCTATTCTGTTTCTTTGCTATCAAGTGTAGTCCACCTCGTGTGACTCATTTGTTTTTGCCCAAGTTTGTTCTCCATTGTGTTGAACACACTCTTTTTTCTCCATTGTGCTGAACAACACATTTCCCACCGTACGCAGATGTATTCGCTGCACAAAGGCATTCAGCAAACGGAAGTAACATTCTATCTATCCTGGAGATGCCTACCGATATGAAGCAACTTTCAATTTCTGTAGCTCTGTTCCGAATTTGTGTAATATATTAATCTGTGTTCAGGATATTTTGTTGTGACAAACCTATGCTCCTTGATAACAGGCTGTGTCAGTTGTGCAAAGTATGTTCCACGTTGTGTAATGTGCATCATGCGTATACAAAACTTTCTGGCTGTTTGCCAGATATCGTCCATCATGTAAATATTTATTTTGATGTACAATAGATGTTGTGGAGGTTCTGAAAAAAAGTGCTTTTGTGTCTAAATGCGCACCTTTATTTTATTATGTTTCTGCTGTGAGTGGTGTAACTGCTGCTTCAAGTTGTGAAATATTTTGTGAAGGATCTTCATGACGTCACGAGCTTCACGTCGCAGTCAAGCAGTTGCCGTTTGATCTGTTTGGTGAATGAAATTCTCTTGTAATATTGAACGCGGATTGAAATGTCGCGTGGATGTCAATATCTAGGACTAAAATTAATGCCATGTGTCTTCATTCAGCTGACGTTTATTTATTCATGAATTGATTTGATTAAGAAGGTAAACATTCTGACCCATTAAATACAGAGAAGTTCTGAAATAAAGTCAAGGCGCAGAACCACGTCGTTTGGGCCAAATCGTCCTATCTGACAAAAATGTCTACCTGCACAAGTTCATTTTGCTGCATTTGACACATGTAGCTGGAAGCCTTGCCTATCATATTACCTGTCGAAATGTGTTTTAAATATTTTAGTTCGATCCGCCTCTACAGGATCCTCTGGCAGCTCCTTCCACGTACCCACCAGCATCTGTGTGGAAAGGTTGCCCCTCGTCACTTTAAAATCTATCCCCTCCCACCTTAAAACAATGCCTTCTATATTTATACGCCCAGTCCTGGGATCAAACACTGAAGCTATTTACCCTACCTATGACACTCATGGTGTGACATACCTGTACAAGTTCACCTTTCCACAGCTGTAACATCGGGTCACGCTGAGCCACTGGATAGCAGAGGGGATGTCTGAGCGAACAGAAGGAAGCAGAATACATATCTGCCTTTATAAGTATCTCTTGCGGCCCGGCTCACAGCAGACTGGAAGGTAAGATTCCAAAGAAAAAGTCGTCGAAATTAAAGTTATAAGTTTAATTCCAATCTCTCCGGCCCTTTCCTCCAATGATCGATTGAAAGGTGTTTACAATTCTGCTTCCATCTGGTAACGCCAAGATCCGGACCGCGTCGGGAAGTTAAGTCCAAGTCTCTCGCAGGACAAGAAAAGAAGCTATCCGCAATAATAACGAGCAATTGGGCGAGTAAATCAGCTCTATTGGTCCATAACCGTTGCGCTGGAGAGCTTGCAGGCTCACAGCATTTGAGTCTCACTGAAACCCAGGAATTTCATCCATCCAGTGCTCACGTTGTGACTGGCTAAGTGTTGCGGTTCACTGGACTGCTCGGAGAGAAGACTGGGAGTAACACGTCATTCACCGTGTGAATCATTGGATTCTCAGGATTCATCGTGTAACAGAGTTACCCAGAGAAAGGACTGGCAGAGGCCAACCACTCACTATGTGACATCAGGTCTCGCAAAAACCATCCAGTTAGTCCGCACCAGGAGTGACCGAGGAGCACCAACTATTTGCTATGTGACTGCAGGGCTGTCAGGATACATCCAATCAGTCGGCACGAGGACAGTCCGAGGAGGCCAGAAAAGCGTCGAAATCTGTCGCTGCCAAACGGCACTGATTCATTGATAGCCAACTCATCGATGTTCTGGTGTGACAGGAGCACTTGGCTACAACCTCATCACTGACCAAGAGAAACGTAGACGGAAGAGCTGAATTCTAAAAGTGATATGAGAGTGACTGTGGTTCATGTCAGTGCAGTTACTGACCGAGTATGACAGCGATGAATCCCGATAAAACTGAAGCCAAGGGGCATCAAAGATAAAAGCGATTGGAGTCATATCTCGCACATAGGAAGACGGTTGGGGTTATCAACTGCCAATACAGAGGATTCTTGTCCGCTGGGTTCATGGTGGCCAGAGTATTCTGTCACAATGTTGAGAAAACTCAGAGAACCCAAATGCAGCACACTGATACAAGACTGGAGTCAGGATACTTCCTCAGGACAAATACAGCCAGTAACTGAAAGGAATCTTGCCTCGGAGATCAGAAGAGGAATCCCAACACGAACTGGATCTTCACAAAGGTATAAAGAACACAGGACTGCTCTAGAGTACACCACTCTAAGCAACTGGAACCAAAGTACACCGAAATGTAGACCAATGCTCTGGCAAGTAGTGCCAGTGAAACACAGGTACTTATGCTAGGCCCCTGATGGGGCTCAGGTGTGTATTGTTATGCAATCAGTCCAGCATGGAATCCATGTGCTGGACAACAAGGCATTAATGGAGCCAAATGTGAGCCAGAACTCAGAACCATAACAATATGACGAACTAATCTCTGACACACTTACTGCCAAACTCAATTGTTTTGTCGCATTGTGTTAATGTTGCTTGTAAATAAAACGTCTACTGTGCAGAAACGGCGAATCGTATGTCCTGTATGTTGTAATGTAAAGGCTTTAAAATTTCGTTGATCGCGCTGCCGGGCAATCGGAATTGGATCAAATGTTTGATATCGGCCATTCACACTGCTGAACAGCACATGGAGTGAGAAAGAAACCAAAAACTCGTAGTTGTTTGTTTCATAGATTTAGGGACAGATTCATTTCCCCTGAGCATCTGATGCTTCAGTTGATGCAAAGAAGTGTGGAAGAACTGTCAGCAATGCTCCTGAACTGCTTACCGACGGGGTATTTCTCACTCCTTTGCAGTTTCTGTTTAGTTCACTTGAAGTCCCCGTACCGCCACAGGTTACATTTGCACAACCCCCAGTAATAATTCAGGCAGAAGATGACGCCTGCAATAACTGATGAGCTGTAAATAGAGGTTTCTGTAACTGACATCTGCGACTAATAAACCAAAGCTTTATGTTTTCCATTATCGTCAGTTGATCCCAAAATTAAACCCCACTCCCGGCTAGCTTCCAAGCACAGTCAGAGGCTGGATTACGAAAGAAAAACACAGAGCCCTCCTATTTCTGTCGCTGGTCAAGTTTAGTTTATGATCAATGGTAACACCATTGATGTTCGGGCCTCACAGATGATGACTATGTCGACCACGATGACAAATTAATCTAATTTCATTTTCTTAAACATGGAATATACCTATGAATTCACTCCCTGTCTGCCCATTTCATCTTTAACGTTAGTATCGCAAAGGCTTGCACAAACCCTGCTTTCGAGTTCCAGGCACCTGCTCTTCTCTCTGTAAAAAAAACTGTTTTATAAATCTCCTTAAAATTTTACCTCTTTCATCTTAAATGAATTCAGTATTTTTATACATTTCCACGCTGGGAAAAAGATTTTGACTATCTGTCTCTCATAATTTTATGTACTTCATTCAGGTCATACAGTCACCCTCCCAAGCTCCGTAGAAAACAATCCAAATTGTCGAAACTCTCCTGATAGCTGATACTCTCCAAACCAGGCAATATCCCAGTGAACCTCTTCTGCGTGCTCTCCAAGGCCTTCACATCCTTTCTGTAATGCGGAGACCATAGCTGTGGATAATACTACAACTGTGTCCGAATCAATATTTATACAGCTGCAAAATGCCAAAATTGATACCAATTGGCGCAACCGATGAAGGAAAGAATACTGTCCGCCTGAAGAATCGATCTCAAAACTCAAAACTCAAAACCTTAAAATTCAAAACCTTAAAACTCAAAACTGGGGACTCAAAACCCTTACCGTTATTACTTGGAGGGCTCAGACCTCGGATAATTTATCTGGAGGACTCTAAGCTCCTACTACCTGTGGGATTCAGACAGGTTCGCTAGGAGTCCGTCAGAGGATACTCGCTGAGCGAAGGGATCGATCAAGTGTCCAACTCCCTGAGAAGGATCAAGGTGAATCTTACCTTGTGGGCCCTTCCGTCTCATGTAGTCGTTAACCCCGTCGATCGCTTACACCGCTTCCGAGACCTCGTCTTGGACTGCTGGTTGGCTCTCTAAATTGTTATCCTAATTGAGGTTCCCGCTCCTGCCTTATCCAAAAACACACAGTGCCACGGATGAATTCCGTTTAATCGCATATATTAGCAGTATACTACCGGGCGAACGCTTCTTTAGCTGTCTCTTAGAGTGCTTATCGGAGGTCTCCATATTATAAAGGAGCAGGCATCAATTTTAGAGTTCTTGTCACGCACACTTAATGTGGCTGCACAAGTCTCGATCAGCGGCCAAAGATACAAAGGCAAACATTACCCTCATTGTTTAGTGTAATTGGTTTACAATTAAGTTCTGGACCCAATAATTACCACCTGATTTTGAGCCAGGGGTTTGCGTGGTATATTTATTTCATTAGTTATATGTACAGTCAAAATTTCTTAAACCTTTGCTTTCTCAGCCAGGGCATGACAGGTTATGGTGAGAAGGCGAGGGAGTGGGTCTAAGTAGGAGAATGGATCAGCTCATGAATAAATGGAGGAATAAACTCGATGGTCCGAATGACCGGCTTCTGCTCATTTTTCTTATGGTTAATTAAATTAATTATTAAATTAAATAAATTATTAATTAAATTTTATTTACAGCGTGGTTACATGCCTTTCCGGCTCAACGAGTATCTCCGCCATTTTGAACCCCATATTAACCTACCCGTACGTTTCTAGAATATGGGAGGAAATCGAAGCACCCGGAGGAAACCCACGCAGACACGGGAGAACGTACAAACTCCTTACAGACAGCTACGGGAATCGAAACCCGATTGCTGGCGCTGTAATAGCGTCGCGCTAACCGCCACGCGACCTTGCCCCCCTAAGCAATAATGAAGTGTTACAGTTCCAGAGTAAGTGCAGCGCAGGTCGACAATAACGTGCAGGGCAATTACGAGTTGGATTGTGAGGTGGAGAATCCATAATAATCCATAATACAATAGTGTTATAACACAGAATAGAAACTGTGAAGGGGGGAGAGAGAAAATGTCCGGGTGGGTGAGTGTAAATCCCGGACATCATCATCCGCTTGTCTCGTTAATTTTACGTGTTGTTCCAGTCGTCCGGCTACAAAGAAGTTAACTGTGCATGCTCTTTCAGTGAGTGTAATTAACGTCAGTTTGCACGGAGCCCGATTTTATCACCAGGGTTTTACCCACTGCTTTTAAAATCTGTTCCTTTCGATGAAGTCTCACAGTGTCAGTGCGAGCAGCCCTCCGTCACTAATAGCGAGTAGCAGCTACACAGAGGAAGAAGATAATTGGGGAGCTGCGAATGATAAATTGGGATGTTACATGAACGGATGAAGTGTGGAAATATTGGAATGCGAAGTTCTGGTCACCGATTGGAATCTTGGAATTGTGGAGTGAGGTGTTACAGGAATGGGTTGGGATCGGGAAACAGGAAGGTGGCATGTTGCAGCATGCTGAGGATACTTTTTGGGGTTCTCCTTGGATAACTATAGACAGTCGTATCACTTATTTATTCTGACCATTCGACCCATCTACTATCCTATTCTCGCTCTTGCTGCTGTTCCAGGTACAGTGGCATGCAAAAGTTTGGACACCCCTCGTCAAAATTTCTGTTACTGTGAATAGTCAAGTCAGTAAAAGCTGAACTGATCTCCAAAAGTAATTAAGTTAAAGATGAATCATTCTTTTCAATATTTTAAGCAAGAATAGTGTATTATTTTTGTTTTGTACAATTTTAGAGTGAAAAAAAGGAAAGGAACACCATGCAAATTTTGGTCATCCCAAGAGATATGAGCTCTCAGATAACTTTTACCAAGGTCTCAGACCTTCATTAGCTTCTTAAGGCTATGGCTTGCTCACAGACATCGTTGGGAAAGGCGAGGTGATGCAAAATTCAAAGCTTTATAAATACCCTGACTCCTCAAAGCATGTTCCAACAATCAGCAGCTATGGGCTCCTCTAAGCAGCTGCCTAGAACTCTGAAAATTAAAATAAATGATGCCCACAAAGCAGGAGAAGGTTATAAGAAGATATCAAAGAGTTTTCAGGCAGCCGGTTCCTCAGATCGTAATATAATTAAGAAATGGCAGTTAAAAGGTACGGTGGAGGTCAAATTGAGGTCTGGAAGACCAAGAAAACTTTCCGAATGAACTGATGGTGGGATTGCTGGAAAGGTAAATCAAAACCTCCTTTGGACTGCAGAAGATCTTCAGGAAGATTTAGCATACTCTGGACTGATGGTGCACTGTTCTACTGTTCAGCAACTGTTCTACCTGTACAAATATCACCTTAATCAGATAAAAAATCTTTCCTGCGTTCTCAGCACACAATTCAGCGACAGAACTTTGTAAAGGAACATTTAAACAAGCATGACGCACTTTGGAAACAAGTCCTGTGGACTGATGAAGTTAAAATAGAAATTTTTAGCTGCAATGAACAAAGGTATGTTTGGAGAAAAGAGGTGCAGAGTTTCATGAGAAGAGCAACTCTCCGGGGTGAATCGATCATGCTTTGGGCTTGTGCTGCTGCCAGTAGAACGGTAAAAATTTCACTGGTCGAGGGAAGAATGAATTCAATTAAATACTAGCAAATTCTGGAAGCAAACATTATACCGTCTGTAAAAAAGCTGAAGATGAAATGTGATGGCTTCTCCAACAGGATAACGATCCAAAACACTCCTCACAATCCACAATGGGCTACCTCAAGAGGCACAAGCTGAATGTTTTTCATGGTCCTCACGGTCCCCCGACCTAACCATCATCGAAAATCTGTGGATAGACCTCATAAAAAGCAGTGCATGGAAGACGGCCCAAGAATATCACAGAACTAGAAGACTTTCGTAAGGCCGAATGGGCGAAAATACCCCAAACAACAATTGAAAGACTCTTAGCTTGCGAAAGAAGGAGTTTACAAGCTGTGATACTTGCCAAAGGGGTTGTTACTAAGTACTGACCATGCAGGGTGCACAAACATTTGCTTCGGGCACTTTTCAATTTTTGTTATTTTGAAACTGTAAAAGATGGAAAAAAAACAGTAATGTCGCATAAAATGTCATCTTTAACAATATGCCTTTTGGAAATCAGGTCATCTTTTATTCGCTTAGCTTTTCACAGTAACAGAACTTTTGTTCATGGGTGCCCAAACTTTTGCATGCTACTGCAAGTCACTGTCCAACGACTCGACCAACAAACAGGTGAGAAGAAGTGGACACGGGGTAGTGAAGAGTTATGGTGGCTGGAATGTTCATTAAGTGTGCCAGTTAATAAAGCAGAACATGCCTACTAATAGAGCTCCGCTTGAGAGAGATGTCATCCACAAACATCGTCCGTGTGCGGGATCAATTATTTGAATGGCATTTACATCCGTCATTTATCGTTCGTTTCTCTTCTTATATCGCTGACACGTCCCCAACGATATTTATTTGTTAGATAAACCAATGATATGTGTACTGCCGTTCCTGTAATTTACGCTCTCCTCACTGTTGCTGTGTCTGGTGATCCCAGCTGTAGGAACTATCTGCGGCAATCACGAAATTGATGTTGTTGTTTTAATCATGGAATAATTTCAATCTGAAACCTATGGTAGTTTCTCACCGCCTTCATCCCCCTGCCGGGCACAACGTGTTGATGAATCTGTCATAGTTCTGAGTTCTGGCCCTCAATTTGGCTCCATTAATGCCTTGTTGTCCAGCACATGGATTCTATGCTGGACTGATTA
>JARFYF010000070.1:653515-664762 GCA_030265395.1 Rhina ancylostomus
ATTCCTCTTCTGATCTCCGAAGCAAGATTCCTTCCAGTTACTGCCTGCGTTTGTCCTGAGGAAGTATCCTGACTCCATTCTTGTATCAGTGTGCTGCATTTGGGTTCTCTGTGAGTTTGCTCCGGATCAACATTGTGACACTTTATTTCACCCGCCAAACTACACCCCCTTTTCTTAATTTCAGGAGCCCAGTATGTTTGGCCTAATGTTACGAATGATACGTATTTAAAGCTGAGTGTTCTTGTTGTAAATAATACCGTTGAAATAATTGGTGTATTTTAGCAGCTTAAACCGCGTGTCATTGTTGTTCAACTTGTAACATTCTCCTTCCAAAAAAGGTTGATAGATGTTATTTTTAAAATTCATAACTTGTAATATCCCTTGAGATGCCGAAGTTATTACACAATGATATGATGAGTAAACATTATTTGCCGTATGTTTGTTCAGAGGGTTGTGCCTAATGTGACTGAGGAGACAGTAACACTAATTGTCTCAGTGGAATTGCCATCCCTTGTATAAGAATTTGTTAAACCAATTACTGGTACACCAAGACAGTTGGAACGTTCTGTACAACGGATCACTTCTTCATAAAGCAAATGGGATATCCAGCAATTTACTACATCGCAAGCATTTTCTATCCTGCAGCTGCAGCGGTTGGTATCCCTGGTAAGATACTGGACCTGGTTAGTATGTGTGTGGTTCCCTCCTCCGGCTGTAGCTGCTGCACTGTAGAATAGCTGTTTACATACACAGCATAGGTGCTGCCGCATTTGACGATTGTTCCCAGAATTAAGATGCTTCAAGCATCTGATTGTTTTTGTTTTTAATTTAGCGTATTATGAACTACTTCAAAACGGTTAATTGTTCAATTATGTTAGTGCTGATATTGACATTGTCCCAACATCCTACCTTCCTCCTCCTTTCGATGCTTTACTGGTATATATTGTTCCAGGTCGGAGTCTGAATCAGGAGAGAAACTTAGAACTCATAACAACGCGGCAGACCTTTCAGTGAACTTTCCAGTTTACTTTCAACACACAGGTCTTTTCTACCAGAGCAAATGAGAACTTTTGTTTTATATCTGTCCAAATAGCTAATCAATATCAACAATAACATGAAAAATCTCCCTCTCTCTCTGCTGGTGTTCCTTTACAAGTATTTTTTTAATCTGTGGCTGTACTTCACAAACATGAAGTACATGAAGTACAGAACAAACGCCCTGAGTCCATTTTGTTACCACTGCCAATGCTCTCTTCAATATTTTCAGCTCCAATGATGGACCAAATATCGATAACTGTGGCGATCAGCGGCTCGCTGGTGTGTTGTAGACTTCAAATAACTCACTGTAAACTGCTAGAGAGTTGCCGGCGAAACTCTTACTACGGTTCGCGGATGTTCTGCAGATGGAGTGTAAGGATGGTGCCAGGACAGATTGCATTATCTCGCTAAGATTCTGAGCCAGCCATTTCCAGCATAGGATCAGAGGAACTGGAGCCATTCTGCACAATGAGGAAGGTTTATTAAGTGGAACGCATCCGTTTTGTCGTTGCTGGAATAACTCCCTTTATGTTTTGCAGTTAATTTAACGGCGATCGTGATCCTGTCTCGAGGGAAGTGTGGACTCTCCAAATGCATCACTCGTTACCTGGTAGGAATGGCAGCAGCAGATCTCATGGTAGTTGTCGTTGTTGCTATGGTGGAGCAGACTAATTATATCTATATTTATGCCAATTTCTTGCTCATTACCCCGATCTGCGCCGTTACACATGTACTGAGGGTTGTAACCAGGCACTGCTCTGTTTGGCTAACAGTGGGTTTCACTTTCGATCGCTTTACCGCAATTTGTTATCCAAAACTTCGTGAACGATACTGCCCCGAGAGAACATGCATTGTGTTTATCGTAATCTTGGTTGTCTTTAGTTGCGCGATATGTGTCCCGTTTTACTTTACAGTGGAACCTGAGGTCATAATAAACAACGTTCCATGGCGCTGCGTCTATACGAACGATTACATTACTTTATTGGCGTGGAAAGGTTTCGAGTTACTTGACAGTATCTTAACACCGTTGTTACCAATCGGTTTAATTCTGGTTTTCAATGGGTTAACAGTCAAACATATCACAGCGGCAAATAAAGTCCGCAGGGGACTCCGGAACTGCAGTGAAAATCAGAAGGATGAAGAGGTGGAGAACCGGAGAAAGTCAATGATTTTGTTGTTTGCTATATCCGCCAATTTCATATTACTTTGGATGCCTTATGTGGTATGGTCTGTGACCTGGCAAGCGCAAAATTATTCTTACACAGACAGATATTTGAATAACCGAACATATATCTTGCAACAGTTCGCACACATGTTGCAAATGCTCAGTATGTGCACCAATACGTGTATCTATGGACTGACACAGAGAAAATTCAGAAAAGAGCTGAAGGATGGAGTGAAATACCTGTTTACATTAAATGGGCTACTGTGCAGGTAACTTACAAATCTAGCTGCAACTTATTAAAGTTGTGAAACATTCGTGGGATTGACAGATATCCCACTAATTTATCGAGTCATAGATTCATAGATTTTTACAGGCGGAAACTGGCTCTTCGGACCAACTCGTTTATACTGGCCAAGATACCAATCTACACTAATCCCATTTGCCTGCGTTTCGCCCATATCAATGTAATCTTTCCCAGCTAAGTACTTCTCTAAATCTTTTTAAATGTTGTATTTGTATGTGTCTCCACAAACTCTATCAGCTCATTGTGTGAAAATCACATCCCTCAGATCCCTGTTAACCCGTTAAATCGTAATGTAGACGTATTTCAGAATATTACGGTTCTCTTCCTGGAACACACCAGATTCTGTGTCCTTCTCCATGGTAAATACAGTGAATAATAAAGATACGTGCTGAACCATCGGGAAGCTGTCATATTCACAGAAGGCCTCAGCATTAATTTATTTCGTTGGGATACTGGGGAAAGGAACTAAATGCTGGCGTTGGGTCTGTTGTATTGGTGAATTTTATCACAAGCAACCGGATCAGTGTTCTTTGGGACAGAACTGCACATCGTTCTGTGGTTACTGAGGAAATTTAACTCAGAATCGAAAATTGGGTGTCTGGCGAAGTGTCTTGGAATCCATAGCAGAGGGGCAGTGATTTTGAGGAACGCCCTTCTTATGAAGTACAGAAGAGCTTGAAAAAGTGAGGCCTGTCTAACCCTGGAATTTGCTTGTGTGTTTCAGTTTTTCGTGGACATGTGGTGTGGGGACTGTAGTATCAGAATGCGACCGTGCGTGAAATCAAAGTCAGACATTACAATACGGCATTGATGATTGACGCTTTGTGGTTGAAATCATCTTCTCCGTCTGTGTATTTCGCTGTGTTATCTTATAATTGAGACAAGAATCTGGGCCCAAATATTGATCTCAGGGCGCCGCAAGATGTTTTTATGCTCCGTTCTTTCATGAATAAACTTTTTTTTTCACTTTTCCCCTCTAAAATTTGAAGACATCCTTTGCATTGATTAGTTATCACTGATAGCTGGTTTTAGGCAGTCACCAATATCTGTAGGAAGGATTTGAGTTTCCGTTTCTAAGAAGCTGGTAAAGACCCTCTAAAATCCCGTTAGATTAGATCACACGCCTGAGAGAAAGCACAGTTTGTCAATGCTCATCTTCAATTCAAAACTTCATTCTGACTATACAGCGTTAATCTGTGAATTGTCAGATTAATACTGTCATGTAATAGCCACATCTTTCCTTAGAATAGCTCCCAATAATTTTACAACCAGCGACGTTGAACGACATGATCTGTAATTAATAGCTTTAACACTTGTTCTCTCTTTAACTGACGGGGCGAGGTTCATGCTCTCGCGACCCTTCAGCAACAGTCGGAAGACTGGAGGTGATTGTCAAATGGTTTGCACATGCAATTTCTACTCTTGGTCCTTTAAAGAGCCTGGAATACATTCCATCCAGCTATTATGACTTATCTGTTACAGAACTGCTAACCTCTTAATGTTTCCGTAGTGATCATATTAAATGTTTTATGTGTATTTTTCACCAGTTTTCCCAAACCCCGCTTTAATGAAGACGCCGTTGCGTACTTATTGAATTATTTCGCCACACACCACTTCAACACCTACACCAACTTTCTTTTTTTGCAATCATGCTCGACCTTGCCTTCACCATCTTTTTTCACATGTATGAAACCTTTCATATGACATGTGGATTTTCTTAGATTTAAATTGAACAAGTTTCCTCACACACTTTACTTTCCTCATATCTGTTCCTATATCGCGAGTGCGATTTCAGCATGATTGAAATTTCCATACTGTATTAAGCTTTACCTACCTAACTCCTCAATTGTGGTACCTTACCAATTCTACAGCTTGTCGTCCATGGGGTTATGAAGTTTGCGGTTACACATCCTTCCTTCATTCATACGAGCATACGAAACCAAACTCATGGTAACTTGATAGAAGCCCTCGATCCAAAACGTCGTGAATTGCTTTCGCCCATAGATGCTCCTCGATAAGTTGTGTTTCTCAAGCAGATTGGCTGTTGCCTCATATTCCAACTGGAGCGATAGCAAAGGGGAATAATGAAATGGCTCATGAACTCAAAAAGTATTTTGCGTCTGAATTCACTGTGGAAGAAACGGACCCCATTCCATAAGTCTCTCAAGAGTCGGAGAGGGGTGGGGATGCAAAAGTGAGTGTGTACGCTATTATGAAGGAGAAGGCACTTGGGAAGCTGAAAGGTCTGAGGGTAGATCAATCATCTGGACAGTATGCAATACACTCAGGGTTCTGAAAGAGGCAGATGAAGAGATTGCGGAGGCATTAGTAGTGATCTTTCTAGAATCGATAGAGTCAAGAATGGTTCCGGAAGACTGGAAAAATCGCATAAGTCACTTTACTTTTTTTTAAGAGAGGAGGGAGGCAAAAGGCAGGAAATTATAGGCCAGTTTCCCCGACTTCAGTGCTTGGTGAAATGTTAGGGTCCAATATTAAAGATGAGGTTTCGGGATGTTTGGAAGCTCATGGTAGAAGTCACCATGGTTTCCTTCAGGAGAGATCTTGTTAGACAAATCTCTTGGAATTCTTTGAGGAAGTAACAGGCAGGATAGTCAAAGGAGAGCCAGAGATTGTTCATTGGATTTTAAGGCAGCCTTGGACAAGGTGCTGCACGTAAGACTGCTAAACAAGTTAGGAACCAATGTGATAACAGGCAAGTTACCAGCATGGGTAGAAGATTGACTGACTGGCAGAAGATAAAGAATGCCTTTTCTGGTTGGCTGCTGGTGACTAATAGTGTACTGCAGGGGTCGGTGTTAGGTTCGTTACTTTTCACGTAGTATATCAGTGATCAGGATGATGCAATTGAAGGCTTTGTTTCTAGTCTTGCAGATGATACAAAGACAGGTGGAGGGACAGGTGGTGTTGAGTAAAGAAGGGGCAGATGTAATACAGCGCCGGGAAGTGTATGGTCATGCACTTTGTTACAAGGTATAAAGGCGTAAACTTTTTATAAGACAGGAGCAGATTTAGAAATCGGAGATTCAAAGGTATTTCCGAGTCCTAATGCAGGATTCCCTGAAGGTTAATTTACAAGTTGAGTTGGTAGTAAGGAAGACAATTGCAATGCAAGCTTTCATTTCGAGACGAGTAGAATATAAAAACAAGGATATAAAGTTGGGACTGTGAGGCGTTAGTCAGCCCACAGTTGTAGTATTGTGAGCAGTTTTGGGCCCATATCTCAGGAAGGATGTGCTGACACTGGAGAGGATCCAGAGGATGTTTACAGGAATGATCCCAGGAATGAAAGGGTTAATGTATGATGAGAGTTTGATGTCTTTGGACATGTACTCGCTGGAGATTATAAGGATAAAGGGGGATCTCATTGAAACCTACCGAATATTGAAATTCCTGGATAGAGTGGACATGAAAAGGATGTTTTCAGTGGTGGAAGAGTCCAGGAGCAAAGGGCACAGCCTCAGAATGGAATGACGTCCCTTTAGAACAGAGATGAAGAAGAATTTCTTCAGCCAGAGGGTGGTGAATCTGTGGAATATAGTGCCACAGATCGCTGTAGAGGGCAAGAAATATTTAAAAAGGAGGTTGATAGGTTCTTTATGAGTAAGGACGTCAAACATTACAGGGAGAAGGCAGAAGAATGGGCTTGAGAGAAAAAAATAAATCAGCCATGATTGAATGGCGGAGTATACTCGAAGGGCCGAATGGCCTAAGTCTGCTCCGATATCTTATGGTCTTATGGTGAAGCAAAGAGGGGATAAATGAAGTGTGGATAATTTTAAATAGGTATTAGCAACATCGTGGGTCAAAGGACCCGTACTGTGTTCTACTCTTCTATGTTCGATGTTCCATGAAAGAGTAGAGATGAGGTTCGCCAGGATGCTGTCTGGATTAAAGGGTACGAGCTGCAAGGAGCTCCATTTCTTTATCTGCGAAAATACCAACTTGGGTTGTTCTCCATTGAGCGTCTGAGGGTGAAGGGAGAAATGATATATTTCTTTTAGTTATGAGAGGCGAAGGTAGGTTACACAATACCAAGGATAGAAATACTGAACACTAAGGAATACGCTTTAAGGGGGAGGTGGCAGTTTAAAGGTGACGTGAGGGTCAAGCTATTTACGCAGGGAGTTGCAGCTGTCCGGAATAGAATATTTGGTGTGATAGTAGAATCAAGCCTTTTGGTGGAGTTCAGGAGGCTTTTACAAAGACACATTAATTTGAAGGGGATGGAGGAATATGGATGACACACAGAAGCATGGATCGAATGACAGTTCCAGTGCTGTACTGTTCTACGTTCTCTGTTCTGTTTAATAGTAATGGAATGCGCATGTGGTTTTCGTTAATGGACGGAGCCGTGGCAGAGAGGGCCTCCCTTATCTTCCTTTCTTCATTTCTTGAGAGAAAACAAGCTTGTCACTTGAAATATATATTTAACAAGTGTCTGATGATTCTAGATGTTCCAAAATGGAAACAACATTTTAACCCCATACCCACTATCAACAACCCCTAAGTCTGCGCTCACTGACCAGTCGATATAAGCATAAACTCTACTTCGTATGCTGTGTGGTGTTCGCCTGTTTAAATACCTGTTGCAAGGTCCTTATGAATAAATTCTCGGCCCCGTTCTGGGCGCCTCTCTAGATTATCATGATGTGATAACAGAAGGGAATGAGGAAGTAAAAGGGTTAAGACACAGTGACTGACTGCAACTATACATATAGATGATGGAAAAATAACTCACAAGCAAGAGCACACAAGCTACTGATTCATGGATAAGTGATACTTACTGTGTCCGGATCCTTGGTTGCAGACCAGTTATGCTGAACAATAAGGATGGTGGGTGCAATAAACAACAAGTGGGAAGCTTGTCCGAAACAATGAGGGCGATACATATCTTTGAATCTCTTTATTGTAAATCAGTTATATTGGGCAATTGGTGCGATGTCTGCCTTTGGATCTCTGAGGCCTGACCGAAACTCTTGGAACTGAAATTATTAAGTTTGCGTGACAATATCTGTACAAATTTCTGTATGCTCCTTTGGACTGCAGAGAACTCCGATGAAGACTCTACATGAGAGTTTGAGGAGAATTCTCCCGCAGGGGCTATGGGATCCTGGGAAGCTTGTCTGTGTGGATTAGGAATTGGCTTGACGGTAGGAAGCAGAGGGTTGTGGTGGAGAGAGTCCCCTCGGATTGGAGGGCTGTGACTCGTTTGGTCCCGCAGGGATAGGTTCTGGGACCTCTACCTTTTGCTGTAGTTATAGATGACTTCGATGAGGGGGTGGAAGGCTGGGTTAGTAGGTTTGCGAATGACACTAAGATCGGCGGTGTTATGGATAGTGTGGAGGGCTGTCGGAGCTCAAAGAGCGATATTGATAGGATACAGAGTTCGGCGGACTAGTGGCAGATGGGATTTCAATGCGGAGATGTGTGAGGTGCTACACTTTGGAAGGACAAACTCCAGGCCAGAGTACGAGGTGAATGGCAACATACTTGGCAGTGTAGTGGAGCAGAGGGACCTGAGGGTTCATATTCACAGTTCATTGAAAGTTGCCTCGCAGGTGG
This sequence comes from Rhina ancylostomus, assembly GCA_030265395.1. Classification (NCBI taxonomy): domain Eukaryota; kingdom Metazoa; phylum Chordata; class Chondrichthyes; order Rhinopristiformes; family Rhinidae; genus Rhina; species Rhina ancylostomus. The sequence continues at coordinate 661,606 of JARFYF010000070.1, forward strand.
ATAGGGCAGTTAAGAAGGCCTATTGGATGCTAACTTTCATAAGTAGTGAAATTGAGTTTAAGAGCCGCGGAGTGATGAAGCAGCTTCACAAAACTCTGGTTAGACCACACTTAAAGTATTGTGTTCAGTTCTGGTTGCCGCATTATGGGAAGGATGTGGAGGCGTTGGAGAGCGTGCAGAGGAGATTTACCAGGATACTGCCTGGATTAGAGCGTGAGGAATATGAGGAGAGGCTTAAGGTGCGAGGGAATTACTCACTGGAGAGGAGATGAGGGGAGACATGATAGAGGTGTGTAAAATATTGAGAGGGATACAAGGGATAGATAGAGTATACAGCCAACGCCTCTTTCCCAGGGCACCAATGCTCAAGACAAGAGGGTATCGCTTTAACGTAATGGGGGAGGAGTTCAAGGGAGATGTCAGAGCGAGGTTTTTCACCAAGAGAGTGGTTAGTGGATGGAATGCGCTGCCTCGGGTGGTGGTGGAGGCAAATCCGTTGGTGAAGTTCAAGAGATTTTTTGGATAGGCACATGGAGAAATTTAAGATAGATGGATATTGGGGAGAACGTGTTAGATAGTGTGAGGTGTGGTTTGAAAGGCGGCATAACATGATGGGCCGAAGGGCCTGTATTGTTCCATGGTTCTATGGTTCTTTTAACTCTGTCTATACCCCTAATAATTTTGTAAACCTCTATCAAATCTCCCCTCATTCGTCTGCGCTCAAAGGAATAATCTTTCCCTGTAACTCATCTCCTGAATTGCAGGAAACATTCTAGTAAATCTCCTCTGCACTCTTTGAATATTACTGATATCCTTCCAGTAGTTAGGTGATCAGAACTGAACGCAATATTCCAAATTTGGCCTCACCAATGTCTTATACAACTTCACCATAACATCCTAACTCCTGTACTCAATACTTTAATTTATGAATGTCAGGATGCCAAAAGCCTTTTTTACAAACCTGTATACTTGTGGCGCCACTTTCAGGGAATTATGTATCTGAACTCCCAGATCCCTTTGTTCCTCCTCACTCCTCAGTGCTCTACCATATACTGTGCATGTCCTACCTTGATTTTTCCTTCCGAAAAGCAACACCTCACACTTGTCTGCACTAAATTCTATCTGCCATCTTCTGGCCCATTCTTCCATTTGGTTCCGATCCCTCTGCAAACTTTGAAAGCCTTCCTCGCTGTTCACTACGCCTCTAGTCTTAGTGTCATCAGCAAACTTGTTGATCCATTTTACCACATTATCATCCAGATCACTGAATCGGACAACAAACAACAGTGGCCCCAGCACAGATATCCGAGGCACACCACTAGTCACAGGCCTCCAGTCTGAGAAACAATCATTCACTACCACTCTCTGTCTTCTCCCACACAGCCAATTTCGAATCCAGTTTACAACCTTTCCATAAATACCTAATGACTGAATCTTCTGAACTAACCTCCCAGGTGGGACCTTGTTAAAGACCTTACTAAAGTCCATGTGGACAACATCTACAGCCTTTCCTTCATCTACTTTCTTGGTAACCTCTTCAAAAAACTCTACAAGATTTGTTAAACACAATCTACCACGCACAAAGCCATGCTGACTATCCTTATTCAGCCCTTGGCTGTCCAAATACTTGTATATCTGATCTCTCAGAACTCCTTGCAATAATTTACCTACTACTAATGTCAAGCTCTCTGGCCTGTAATTACCTGGTTTACTTTTAGAGCCTCTTTTAAACAATGGAACAACATGAGTGACCCTCCAGTCCTCTGGCACCACACCCATGGCTAAGGATATTTTAAACATATCTGCCAAGGCCCCTGCAATTTCTACACTAGTCTCTCTCAAGTCCGAGGAAATATCTTGTCAGGCCCAGGGGATTTATCTACCTTTATTCACTGAAAAGCAGCAAGCACCTCCTCCTCTTTAATCTTCATATGTTCCATGACCCTACTGCTTGTTTCTCTTCCTTCCATATCCTCTATGGAATATTAAGTGGAATATTGCATGGAGAGAGGTTTAGGCAGTGTGAGTTAGGGTATTAAGAACGTAAGGAACAGAAGCAGAAGTAGGCCATTTGAACTCATATCATTTCAACCATTCATTATCATGGTTGATCTTTTACCTCGTGCCACTTTCGTGCTCTTATCCCATACAACTTATTTCCCATAAAAATCCAAAAATGTATTAATCTCTGTCTTGAATGTGGTCAGTGGCTAAATCTCCACAGTCCTTTTGGGTAAAGAATTTCAAAGATTTGTTACCCTCTGGGTGGACAAATTTTTTTTTCTTGAATATCTAGATACTTATTTTGAGACTGTGACCCTTGTTTCCAGACAGCCCAGCCAGGGAAAATATCCCTGCCTTTACCCTGTCAAGTCATGTATGAATGTTGTATGTTTCAATGAAATCAGTGCTCATCTTTCTAAACTGAAGGGAGTATTAGCCCAGTCCACTTAATCTCCCCTAGGAGGTTGATTCCAGCACATCATCCAAGAAATCAATTAGAATGCATTCCCTCTATCCTGCCTTAGGTAGTGAAACCAGACCTATACACATTATTTCAGATGTGGTCTTACCAGTGTTCCATGTAATTGCAGTAAAATGTCATAAAATTATACAGCATAGGAATACGCCTTTTGGCCCACCAAACCTATGCTGACCATCATACCTATCTATACTAATCGCACTTGCCTATGTTAATTCCTGCTCATTCAAATACCTGTTCCGATCTTCCTAAATGTTACTGTTCCTGCCTCCACCAACACCTCTGGCAGCTCTTTGTGTGAAAAATTTAGTCCTCACATCTCCTTTAAGTTTCCTCCCTCTGACTTTAAACCTATGCCCTCTAGTTCTAGTCACCACTACTGTGGGAACAGATACTAGCTATCTACCCTACCTATGCTTCTCATAATGTCATATACCTCTATCGTGTCACCTTTCAGCCTCTTTGTTCCAGGGAAAACAGACCTAGTCTATTTAATCTCTCCTGATAACTCAAGCCCTCCAATCCTTTTATCCTCCAGTCTTAGATCTTGCCCTCTTCCACTCAAATCTTTTTGCAATAAACCATAGAACCATAGAACAATACAGCACAATACAGGCCCTTCGGCCCACCATGTTGTGCCGTCCATCAAACCACACCTCACACTATCTAACCCTT